>VXBX01008037.1:257783-283117 GCA_013400415.1 Scytalopus superciliaris
GGACATGCAATGGTCTAGTTGACATGGTGGTCTTAGGTCACAGGTTGGACTCAATGCCCTCAGGGGTCTTGTCCAACCTAATTGATACCTGAACTCCCGCCTGACCCGCAGCGCCGGCTGGAGCGGGGCAGGGAGGGCTGCACGGGGTGGGAGGGATGCAGCGGGGCAGGGAGAGATGCACAGGGCGGNGGGGGCGCAGGGGAGCGGCCGCTGTCCCTGCCGGGCGGATAACCCTGGCTGCCGGCCGCGATTGCCGATGTGCTGTGTGTTTGGGGAGCTGCTGCACGGCACAGCCATCGGGGAGCTCAGGGAGGCAGGAAACTCGGAATAACAACTTGGGAAACGCCGCTGCCCTGCTGCCGGTGATGCAGTGCCGAGCTCCCCCGAGGTGCCCTCCCTACCGTGTGTTACAATGCGGTTCAAATGCATTTTAAGCGGGGTTTAAAGTGGAACACTCAAAATTCCCCGTGTATTTCTTTAAAAGCTCACAGCTATCTATAAAAGTTAGCCAAAGGGGTAAAACAGTGGACAGGGATCATCTTTCTGCCTCAGACCTTCTGGATGGCTGGGCTATATGTGCACATAACCTGTATGCTGCTGATAAATAATATTGCATGAAGAGGTTGCCCTTGTGAAATGTCACATTAATTCAGCCATTGTTTCCTTTGATTTGATTTTTTTTTTTTTTAATGCCAAGAAGCAAGGTGATATTTTTGAATAAAAATTTGGGCATAGTGGCAAGAATTTTTGGAACTTGACAGGTGAACTTGATATAGTACTGGATATGTTAGATGAGAACTGAGGTGCTGGAGTTTGGCTGGTTTGCAGTGACACGATTAGCAGTTGTTTTCAGAGTCACCACGTTTATGGTATGAAAATTACATTCTTTCCTTATCGTGAGCAATGGTCTTGCCTTTAATCTAACCATTTCTGCTCGTACTACTAAGCTTCTCCTTAGTAGATGGAGTGAAAAACTGCAGTAATTTTCTAGTATTTCTCTGTGCAGCCATGAGATGGAGAAAGCAAAAGGATTCCTCACTCACCGTCTCTGTTTAGAGAGCTACACCAGTTGTGGTGAGTCTTGGAGTAAGAACCGAGACAGCAGGGGAAGTTATTCCTCTCCTGCCTCTGCCCTGCAGATAAAGGGGGAAATTACCTGCTTTGTGTGGACAGTGATGCTGGTGCTCTTTTGCCTGGGTAGTTTCTCTTGCCTAAATAGCAACTGTAAAACTTTCTTTTTTTCTTTCTTTCTTTTTTTTTTTTTTTTTAATTTCTTTGGTATGCCAGTTTGTTATCAAACACCCGTGAGGGTGTAAATTTTGCTGTTGACAATCCTGCAAGTGGATAATGAAATGTGAGGATGTTTCCACAATTTGTAATGTGGTTTGCAGGTCGTGGTCCAGGGACGATTCCTGCTAATGTCACTAGGACTTTGTTGCATGATTGGGTTAACTTTTCCATTGTGCTGTGTGGTCCAAGATGTATAGAGCTTGTGTGGAAGGTGTTCTTCAGAGATGTCAACTGCAGGTTTTCCAATCTAGTCATTTCAGGCCCATCACTTTATATTGGTGAAAGAAAATAGAAGGCAACAATTGGGCTTAGAGATTGAATTCTATCAGTCACTCTTCTGGTATGGCATTTTAAGGTTGTACTGGGGGGGAAATTGTCATGTAGCTTTTCATCCCTGCTGCTTGTAGAAATCCATGCTGAAGAACTTGAAAATCATATTTTGCTTCTGTGTTACTCAATTTTTCAGACTTTTCCTGCATTTTACTAACAAGTATTTATAATGTTTAGTAAACATCAGTTGCACTCCTTACCCTGGTACAGGGTCAAGCTATACTTGCAAATATTTATGCAATTTCCTGGATTGTCATAAGTTTGCCTTTGAAGTGCTGTTGGGTATAATGTGATCTATTGTAAAAAGAAATAAAGAAAACTTGCTCTTCACGAGTATTTTTCGGAGCCCTGGAGATTAAGAACTTCAGCACTCATGAGGTAACTGCACCCAGAAAAAGAATGGAGTTCAAGTGAGCTAAAAACTAAAACCCCATAAAATTCATCTGGCTGTGAGGCTGTCGATGCAGAGCTCTCAGGAGTGATGCTTTAGGAAGAGGCTTTGCAGTGTGGTGTGCCAGTCAGCAGAAACTACTTGGCTGAAAAAGGCTGCTGTCACTATTCTTTGTTAGCATGATCCGTGTTCCCCTTAAAGAAAAGAATCAGCAGAGACTTGGTGAATGAACTTGGTGTGCTGCACAAAAATATACTGGATAAATGAGCTCCTGTATAATCTATGTCCGCTGGTGTGCATGAGTGACACACAGACTGCATGTAGTCTGATCATTAACATGGTTACTGTAACTGTGGTGATCATCAGGACCTGTGTGTGTCTGTATCGATCTAACTTAATGGGGGGCTGCTGGAAATGCAGCCAGGAATGAACAGTAGCAAACCCAGCTGAGTAATTTCTGGTTCAAGCGGGTTTAGGTAATTGAAAAGAGGGAAAAGTTACTCCTTTTGAGTATCAAAAGAAGTGTGGCCAGCAGGTGAAGGGAGGTGATTCTGCCCCTCGACTCCACTCTGGTGATGCCCCCCCTGGAGTGCTGCATCCAGCTCTGGGGTCCCCAGCACAGAATATCAAGGGACTGGAGCACATCTCCTATGAGCAGTGGCAGAAAGAGTTGGAACTGTTCAGCCTGGAGAAGCGAACTCTCCAGGGAGAACTTCCTGCCTCCCCTCAGTAATTAAAAGGGGGTTTTAAGAAAGATGGGGGAAAGATTGTCAAGCAGGACAAATGGTAATGGTTTTAAACTAAAAGAAGGTTGATTTAGACTAGATATGAAGGGGGAAAAAAGAATGTATCATGAGTGTGGTGAAACACTGTAACAGGTTGCCCAGAGGGGTGTTGGGTGCCCCATCCCTGGAACCATTCACCTTCAGGTTGGATTCCCTGAGCAACCTGCTGTTAGTAGATCTTCCTACTTGTTGCAGGGGCCTTGGACTAGATGACCTTTAAGGGTGCCTTCCAAACCATTCTGTGATCCTGCAGACTGTCCCCCAGGTACAATATAAAGCTAAATGTGCCTTCCTGTGGGGAAAAGAGGTCTCAGGAATACTTGGACTGTTTATGAGGAGACATCTTGAGAAACAGAGCCATTTGTCAGGCTGCAGCCTCAGAGGAAACACTTCAGAGGAAACAGGTCCCACAAGAGGGTGCTTGAAGGAGGAGGCTTCCTCACATTCCAGGAGATGGGTGTGTAGTAGATTCTCTTGTTATGAAAATTTCTTTTCTCTCCAGAGCTTTATTTCTAAGGAAGAATTTTATTTCATAAAGAATATTAAGTGTAAGGTTATTAAAAAATATCTTAGGTCCTAGGGAGAACAGAATCAGGGGTCATCAAAGCTTTGTTTGCAAAAATGACCACTATCACAGCCTGGTTTGTTATTAACATTTCTTTCTCTCCAGAGCTTTATTTCTAAGTAACAATTTTATTTCACTAAAGAATATTAAGCTTAAGGTTATTAGAGAATATTATAGGTCCTAAGGAGACCAGAATTGGGTAACATCCAGAGTTTTATCTGCAAAAAGGACCTTTATCACAGCTTGGTTTGAAAGCAAGTACAACTCTTATTGTCAGTATCACATCATGTCATAGGGCCTTAACTGATGCACAGATACGTACTGTGTTTGCAGAGAGTAAGAGAAGGTAGAGGTCTATGGAGTGTGGGGTGTGAAATGTGAAACAGGAGAAATCAGCCTGACAAAGTTTCGGAACCAGAGCCATCTGTATGGAAAATAGAGATTAGATGCGTAAATGGATGGTAAGCACTTCCAGAAACATGGTAGTTAAATATTTAAGTGCATGTAAAGGCCAGGGGAGCAGGATTTGGAACAGAACAAATGTTTGTGCTTCAGAGTATAAACAAACCTCTTACGGGCATAAGTGGAAATTTTCTCCAGTGGCTGAAACACCTAGTGCTGGACTTTTTTTTTTGTTTTGAAAGTTCTTTTTTTTATGAAGCCTCCTATTCTGTTTGTTTTCTGATATTGTGAAATACTTTACCAGAGAAGATGCATATTCTCTTTTTTTAAATTTCGCCTAAATGCTGTTATGGGTAAGGCTATGTTGTGTTTGTGGCATTGTTTTAGAAACATGGTTTGGATTTTTTAAGGCATTTTTATGCCTAATAACATTTTAAAATTTTTATTATGGACTTAACTCAGTCGCTTACTCTGCAGATGCTTAAACACTTGCTGGAAGTTCTAGGATCAGTGTTTCTGCCAACTATGTTGCAGCCATGGACAGTTCAAATTGTCTGACTCTCATCTTTATCGCTTTTATGATTTGAGTGAATTAATTGCCAGAAAAGCTTGGGAGATCTGGAATTCTCTGGACTGTTCAAGCAGTTTCGGTTGCTTAATTCAGTTTAATTTAAATGTATTATTCAATATTACATTTCTGATTTGCCTCTAGACCTGGCCTGTGTAGAAAGGGCTCTGTGAATTGATTTGGCTTTGACTTTTTTGGCTTTATCATCATTAGAGTTTATCTGTGGAGATTATAACAAAATTTAAGTGATTCATACTTGTGGGGGTAACAAAGTTAAGAATGTTTATTCTTCTATTTATGGAGAGGTCGATGCTTAAAAGCTAGGGAGTTGTCGAACAAAATATCCAGTGATGAGCTGTAATTTAGAACCTCCTCCTCTTGTGAATGTCTTGTATCCTTTCTGCTGTTTGACTTTCCACTGCAAGTCAAAACATATCCGAAAATTGATTGGAGGCTGTTGGTTGGTTGTGGGTTTTTGTACTGTATGTGGCATTTTATGCAAAGCCAGTTCCTCCACATGTATTCAGTCCTGTGCTTTGTGAGGAATACAAGTTCAAAGATTGTAGACAAAGACAAAAAAAATAAGAAGCAGCTGTGTTCTGACACGATTTGATTTCATCAGAGCACGCAAGGGGGAAACTTTTGTTCCATTCAAATGACTTGCGTGTATACCAAAAACCTGTTGTTTGTCTTGGCATATGTTAAAGCTCTTGTTTTATTTGGTACAATTTATATATTTTAAGGTAGCGTTTCCCCTGCCTAGATTTACACTAGACTTGAAAGAGGAAGATTCTTTTGTTTCTTCGAATTAGTGTTGGTTAAGATTCATACTTGTATTAGCACAGCTCACCATCATACTTGTGTTCCACCATCCTGTTTTACAGCACAGGTTACTGATTTTTAGAAAGGAGAAGAAGCAGCTGTCTTCTGCCTTGTCTTTGAGTATGTGTTTTGTGAAGTCAAAGCAGTTAAAAAGTTATTCCTTCATTCTTTCTATGCTCTGGATTATGTGCTTCTATTGTGTGTAACAGGGTTAAGACATTGTATACACATTTTTTTTTTTTTTTTACAAAAGCATTTTCTGTGTCCTACTTAATTTCCTGTTTTTATCTTACACCCCAGCGGCTGCATCAGGTAAGCTATTAAGGTTCAAGAAGGGAAATTTGTGTGGTTCTGGGTGTTTGCATCTTATCCAGAAATAAGCTGAAAGTACTCATTTTGAAAGACCTGAGCCTACAACTCTTTTGGCAGCAATACAAAATTACTCCTTTTCTGTGTTTTTCTCCCATGTCCCATCTGCTTCTCACCCCCCGTGCCCTTTGCATTGCTGAACTTTATTGGTTTCTGATGCTTGGTGCTGGACTAATCCTGCTTCAGGTGGGCTTGTGGTGAGGACCACAAGGGAGTGTTTTGGCTGATTGAAACCTCAGCACTGAGTCTTACTGGGCAGTATAAGTAGTCCAGGACCAGTCTAGGTCATCTGTATTCCTATCATCTTTCCATGTGGCTTTAGTCCAACTTCCAATGACTTCAAAATAGGAACTGTTACTTGTGCTGGACCAGTGCTGCATAATGGTGTCAGCACAGGGCGGTCTAACATGCAGACCACCTCTGGCATGTATATTGTTAGTTATTCAATCTGGTCATCTTGACTAATTTGGTAACAGTGCTGAGGACTGTGTGCCAATGATTTGATTTACCCTTAATCCCTTAGGGAGAAGCAATGCAAGAAAACCAAATACTTAATATGTTAATTAGATGTCCCTTTCCAAGAGCTGCAGATCTCTTAAAAAATAATGCATTCCTATCCTGCATAGTGTGCTGTACCAGGATTTAATCATCTTTAAATTTTGCTGGGCATGTCTAAGCAAAAGGTTGGAAAGCACTGCATTATTTCATCTTAATGTGTTGCTTCATATCGATAGTCAGAATTTTGACTCACTCTCTATCTGAAAATTGCTCAGTGAGAGTGGTGTGGTGCTCATTTCCACTGTGCACATTTCTGAACTTGTTTTGAAGTTACAAGGTGTAACTGGGACATGGAGCTAAACTGTGCAATGGCTGCAAGGTCTGTTTGTGAACAGCTGGTCTGCGTTGGCAATCTGAACCAGGGCAACCATTTCTGTGCTGAAGTAATGGTCATGTGCTCTGTGTTTGTGTGTTGTTTGCAGGATTCAGGTTGAGCCCTGATGATGGAGGGTGCAAATATGTAATGCAATAAGGTGCTGTTGAATACAAGAACAGACATAAATGGTGACTAGTCTGTATTTGTGGCCTACAGCCTGGCAGTGTTGATGTGGTGGGTGAGGGTTGGTTAGACTTCAGATAAATGTCCTCTCAATGATTGCTGTGTTTGCTACCTGTGCTTCTAAATGTTCTCAACTTTGTTTCTTCTAGGAACAACAAAATGAAGGAACTGGTGTCAAACAGTACAACCAATATATCTCAAGCCAGGAAAGCTGTGGAGCAATTAAAAATGGAAGCATACATGGACAGAATGAAGGTAAACTTAGAATTACTGCTGATATTTTGAATTCACTGACTAGTCTGTGTTACAATGTCCCTTTAATATTGTAGAAAGATTCAACCAGCTGAAGTAAAAAAATCCATGTTGAACTCCAAACCAGTATTCAGTACTGTAAATGAGCTACATAATAATTGGCAGGTTCTGGTGAAGTGATTTCCAAAGCCTGGCTTCTAGTCTCTGCTTCTGTGTGAGTGTCACTTATATCTGTCAAAATGGTATCTTGTGAAATACTTAAAAAATCAGCTGGCAGATGCACAGGTGCTCTTCTTTGTCACCTGTAGCTGAATTTAAGTGCAGCTCAGGTTTCTTGGATTTTTCCCTTGAAGAATTGGAATAAGTCTTTTAAGATATGGCAATACTTTTGAATAATGATGAGACAAGATTAATTGCCTTGCTTTGTTTTGTTTTAGTGCAGACATTATTGCACAAAAGTTTGCATGATTGCAGCATGCAATCATGATTCTTCACACTTGGTAAGTTGTGTGTGAAGATTTCATTTTATCATGCCTCTAAATACATGTGGATTAAATATTTTTACTAAAGGCACTATTAAATAGAGATTCTCAACATTTTTATCCAGAAAAGTCTGGATTATTCTTGCCTGTCATTCTGCTTTCCACTAGGCTGAAATTTTGTAATAAATGAAGTATCGAAAACCTAATAATATCCTAGAAAGTTTTAAGAAAGCAATGCTTTTGTATGCTTTCTGCTTCTGAAAATAGGGAATAACTACTTGGATTAAAAAAAAAAAAAATTCCAGTCTCTACAAGTAAAAAGAGTTTCTAGTCTGTCTGTCTCTGAAAAAGAATGCATTTTAATTATCTGGTTTTCTGCAAACAGCTGTACCTGAATTGTCTTGGACTGTAACTGCTTGTAACCGAGATACCAACTCAGTAGGACAGTTTAGAAATATTATACATTAAAATTATCATGTAGTCTTACTTCAGTCTGTTTGTCCATCCATCCTGTGTGCTGAAATTCTGCATGTAGTCAGCATGATGACAATAGCATATAATCAGTATTTTTAAAATAGTATCAGATCACAGATTCACTGATGGGAAATGCAGTGTTTCTAATTCAGAAATACTAGTGCAATTCACATGAGTGGTCAGTCTTGCTTATATGCAAATAGGAATTTCAGTTGTTCCATTTTGTGGCAGTTTTTAGCAATGTCTTGTAGGACCACTGAATTTTCAAAAGTATAGTTTCTGTCTTGTATAGTGTCTTACAAATTCATCACAGGGACAGGTGTTTCTATTTTTTACAGTAAGGGAAGTTCTACCTTTTCAGTGTTCAGTGCAGTTAGTCCCCTGACTCAGGTCATATTGCAGCTGTATGAACAGAAGTGACAAGAAGGGACGAGTGTGTATGAGTGGCAGACAAAAGGGTTGGAAAAATACGGCCCAGTTTACTGGAATTTGAAATCACTGATACTTAGTACATTGTCTTAAACTTGCTTCTCTATATTCCGTGGTAACTGTCACATACCACATCATTAGCTCAGTTATGCAGATAGCTTCATTAGTTAGGTGTATAACCTTCTTAATTACACATGCAAGAAAGACATAGGTTATTTTTGTAGTCAGTTTAATTAAAAAGAACGCAGTTATTATCAAGTGTGGCAGACCTAAAAAACAGATAGCTTGGAAGTGCAACTATTTCACCTTTCAAGACAGCTTGGGAGCAAAACCACACCAAAGAAAATCTGGCATGTTTTAGCGTTCTGAGGGTTCCTGTACTAACCTAAACCAAATATAACTTTTCCAAATGTCTTTATTTCTTGTATTTCTTTGAACAAGCATATGAGGAATGTGAGAAGAGGTTGATAGGCTTTTTATCCCTTCAAGATCTGCTTTGCTTTTTAATCTTAAATCAGTTAAATGTGCATTTCAGCATAGCCAAATTCTACCAAGAGACTTTCCAGTGGTTTCAAGAGGAGAATTTGAGTTCTCAGATCATCACTGTAAAGGCAGAGAAATGAACTTCCTTCCTTTTTTCTGGCTTTTTGCATCCAATTAAACTAGTTAGACATTTAACAAAAGAGCAGTGCTTTTCAAATTTAATTAAACACTCTTTTGCAAATAGCTATAGTCAAGGGGTTATTCCCATAATAGGCAAGACCACATTGCTAACATTAAAAAGGTGCCTGCATTATTGGCCAGGGAAATCAGAATTTCCAGCTTATTTTTCTACTACAGAGGCACTTTGTTTTCCATGGACAGTAGCTGCTGTAACCAGCAAGAGTTGGGTCTGGTCAATTAAAGTCTGGTAGTTAAAAGTGTATTGATAGTTGCCCGTTCCCTGCTGTGTTCTGAATTATTCAACTAATTTAAAAATCAAGTCCTATAACCAGTCAGAGCAGCAAGCAGTGCTGTGTTCTGAGGTTCCACAAAGACAACTGGCTGTTGAGGTGTGAAAGAAACAGGACAACTTAAAAGGGGAGGATGAAGTTACTGGTGTATTGATTAGTACTTGGAAGGAGTATTACTGTGGTTCTTTTGTAAACTGTAGGAATCCCAGAAGGATTGTAAATTGAACCTGCCTTACTTACCTGCCAAAGGAACAGCCAGAGTTATAATGGAGAAGTAAGTAGAAAGCAGGAAATGCAGATTCCAAGCTAGCAAACCTCAAATGAAATCAGATGAGCAGTGGCCTCATGAATAGTAGAATAATGTGTTTTCTAAAGATGCTAGCAGTAAAGTCAAGAAAGCAAAGATAATATTGGTGTTCATCAGTGTTGTCCTCAGAATAAAGCACTATTTAATCTTCTCTTTACAAGCAGAAAAGCAAGGAAGAGTGCTCTGACATTTAAGAGTCTTGGTATATCAACTATTATGCCATTTTCTTTTTCCTTAGGAAGAGAGGAAGTATTCCTAACTGGTCCTGAATAGTGTTGGGAGATAAACAGTGGGATTGCCAGTAAATGTGTGTGAATCTCTTTGTTTAAGATGTAAAAGTAGCAAGAATGGTAATTAGTCACAATCCGTGATAAGACAGATGACATAGTAATTGCAGCATTTTGCCCTGTCATTGAAGCTTATAATTATTAGTGCAGCTAACAGGATTATGTTCTAACTTTGGCTGTTTTTATCACCTCTGTTATTCTGAAATATAATGGTCAAATTTCACAGTCCTTCTGAGACTAATTCTTTAAAGCATCAGGGTTGAGTGTTTTGTTGGATTCTTTTTTTTCCTTTTGGTAATTTGACAAATTGTATTTTTCACAAGACAGGGTAAAAGTAGTTGTATAAAATGTGAGATCAGTGTGATACCTATATAGTCCATCCCTTCTATCCATACATTTAAAAATATTTTTAAAAAGAGGTATGTTAACTTTCTGATGGAATTCATCAATCAAGCTGGAGCCTGATTTTTTTTGCTCTTTAGCCACTTTTGCATTATGCATAAATTACCTTGAATCTGCAGACCAAGCTGTATTGCGTAGGAGAGATGACATGATAAATGCGTTCGTTTCATTTGAATATTCAAGCTGCATGCATTTATTTTGATTCTTATTAAAAGCTGTTCTGAAACTGCTCAGCAGCGTTCAGCTACAAATAAAGGTGAGTAAAAGCTCTGGCGGAGTGGTGTCCATTGAACTCCTTCTGTGACACCAACAGGGTGCTGAGCCCATTATTCTGCACGGCAGCAGAGCGTGGCACTGACCGCAGCCAGGCACCTCTGCATGCTGATGTGTGCTAAAGCAGCCTCTCTGCTGGAGCCTCAGTGCAGGGGCCTCCTGCCACTGTTGTTCCCAACAATGACACTGAGCAGGAAACTTGCTGGAGGCAACGTTGCAGTTTGCTCTATTTTTTTGGCTGTGGCCCTGACTCTGCCAACACTGCTCACAGCCGCAGGAACACGTGTTTTCATTGCTCCTGGACTGTGATCAGCTAATTTAACTCCCTGTAGTGAGTGGTCGCTATTCCACTGTGCAAGCCTAAGTGACTTCACTTTCAGTGAAGAAATGGCCATAATTCAGTTTTATAACTGCTGTAATCCCAGTGAGAGGATTTTCCCTTCCCAGACATTTTGTTCGTTTAAGGGATGAAAATGTATGGCCTAGTACAAGTTAAGTTTGTGACAATGTGCTGAAATGTTCCTCAGCTCCTTGTTGCAGGTTTGTTTTTTACTAAATTGTTTTAAGATTTGTTTAAAAGCAAACTAAACATGATTTAAACACTCTGACAGAAGAAAGTGTTGCTCTGCTTCATGGCATTGCTACAAGCATTAGAGGACAAGTTAGCTACAAAAACGTATGTTGAGCTTCTGCTAGAGAAAATCCTTTCTATAGTTACATGATATCAAAGCATAGTAATATGTACAGAAACAGGAAATTATATTACTGGGCTTATCCCTTCTAAGATTGTTGATTGAAATTGATTGAAAGAAAAGCAATATACCCAGGCTGATATTGCTTATCCTTGTGTGGAACAAATGAGAGCATTCTGGAAAAGTTGGTCTGTTGATGTCTGGAGTTGGTTCTCTGCTTCTGTAGGCTCAGTTTGCTTAAAAAGATTGTTGGTTTGATGAGTAAAATAACTTACTCCTTAGCTTAATAACTGAAGGTGAAATGTGCTGGGAATCTCTAATAAACCCTGCCTTTGGGATGCAGAGAATCAGACTAGCCCTCCATTAGGTTTTATAACACTAATGTTTGTTAGGACATTGCACTGAAGATGTCATTCAACTTTTGGTGGGCACCTATGGCTTGGAGTTTGACAGGCTCCATTTGAATGCAAGAGTTCAGGACCAGTTAATTAATTAGAGCATAGATCTGTCTTAATTTGAGACATGCATCCAAGCTTGAAGGATAATAGAAAAGTGAAAAAGCGCATGTTAAATAATATGAATGTACTGGTGGTTTTCACTACTTGCATATACTTATCCAAAATGCCGTGGTGGTGCATTGCTCCTAATGTTACTGGAAATGTACTAAACTCCTCTTCAGTGGATAAACTCTATGGTAGTTTATATTTTGCTGAACCATAGCATACATAGTTAACAAAGAAAAGTATGTTTCTGTCTTTTGATCTTTTGGGGGTTTGATAGTAATTTCATACTCTGTATACATTTGCCTTTCTTTGGATAATATTTTTTAAAATTCACAAGTAAATTTAAATGAAACTTGAGAATATGTATTAGGCTTCCTGAGTTTTCTGTTTTGTTTATTACAGATCTATCTCTCTGTTCTAGACAGTACCCTTGTACCCTAAGCCTCATTCTTTTGTTATTGCTTAACAAATAGCTAATTGAAGTGTGTCTGGAAGTGATTACAATCCTTTGCACTTTGAAGTCTTGTAATTTTCCACACATTTTTGTTTGACCTGCTTCTTTCTTGAGAAGATCTGCTGCTTCTGAATATCTTGTCTGATTTGCTCAGTTTAGTATTTCATTTTCTTCTTTGCGTGTACCCAGCAGCCTGTGGTTCATAGGTAATGTCTCTGATCACCCTTTGGACTTACAGGCCAATTCCAAGACAAACCAATTTTAAATAACCTAAACACCCTTGCTTCCTCCGCCAGGAGGATAGTCTATATTGGGATGCCAACCACAGGTACTGTGTGGCTTTAAACATTCTTCAAAGATATGTTTTAGTGGATGTTTCAGAAGTTAATTTAAATTTCATGTGAATTCTGATTCAATACCCATTCACTTCATAGGTCTCATCTGAAGCCTACTACAGGCTGGGCTCATGTCAAAGCAAGCAGGGTGTGGGAAAGCTTAAAGCTAACATTGATGACACACCTGCTAGAAAAATACCAGAAATCTGATTTGTTTTTCCTCTTCACTGTAGTTGAGCAAACATGCTGACCTTGGTGTTTGACTCAGGAGAAGCTGTCATGATGCTCAGAGAAAAGACTTCTTTGTAAATACTTTGGATTAATTTTCTCAGCTATCAGAGTACTGAAAACATGAAAGTTCACCAAAGCAAAGAAATAGCTGTAAATATCTTGCTGACCTGGCAGAACAAAAATATTTTCTATATACATTCTAAATTCTTGAAAAAAATAAATGAGTCACAGTGGCCTAATGTCACAGATATTCATATGGCACAAAGCTGCAAAGGTTACAAGCTTTAATATTTCATTTTTTGTTTAATGTAAAATATCTTGTATGCCAAAACACTGCTGTAGTTTTGCATAACTATTCAGTAAGCATAAACCAATATTCTGAATATTAAGGTAATTTAATGCATGCTATGGATAAAGTACTACTTATAATAAGTTACTAAGTGGAAGATAATTGGTCTTACTTCATTGAAAAGAGCAGTATTTAGCTTAAATGAGAGTTATGACACACAATGTTCAGGTTTTGTTCCTGACTTATTACTACTTTTTAATCCGATGGTCTTGTGCCTAAAGAACTTTTTGTTTGCTTTGCATCCAGAAGAGCAAAGGGTAGAGAGAGTGTTTGTGGAAAACCTCCCAACCAAAGACTGGGAATAAGAGTTGAAGCAGGTGGCCTCCGCAGAAACACACTTCAAGGAGAATCCCTGTTGTTTATGGATGGTTGGCATATACATGTTTTCATGAGTATGTGCTCCTGACCTCATTCTGATGGAGAGCAACAGCTGAACATGAATCATATAGATTAATACCATCTCATGTCACTATGTTAGATAAAATGTATGTAAGGATTACTAAAAGCAAATTGAGAGTTGTGGTCTCTAATAATTTGAAGAATAAAGCAATCTACTCCCTACTTTATGATGACTCCATTTATATTTGTTCTATGTAAAATATTTATGCAATGCAGATTGCTTCAGGATGAAGTGTTACAGTAGTTCTCTCTTCTCTTCTATTAGGTGTCCAAGGCTGCAGCAGATTTATTGGCATATTGTGATGCACACATTGGAGAAGATCCGCTTATTATTCCTGTGCCTGCATCTGAAAATCCCTTTAGGGAGAAGAAACTCTTTTGTACTATCCTTTGAGTCAGTTTTCAATTAAAAATGTCTTCTGTTAAAATTTGATATCAGTGTTGCATGCTTTCAGCATTTTTTCTTCAGATATCAATACTTGCCCTATAACTACAATATTTTTCAAAGGTAGTCCATTTTCTGCTAAAAAAAATTAAAACTAAAAAAATCCTAAAAAATTCAAGGTAATCCTTATCTTTCAAATCAATGTACAAGCTTAATTTCAGTTCTTCCTAAATATTCTTTTGGTCTTAATGAAAGTATTGAGTACAGTATCAAATTGTTGATATCTTTGCCAGTCATAGATTTTTCTGAGACCTAAATGAGTCATACCAATTTGAGCTATTTTTAAGATTCTTATTTTCCTTGGAAGGTGAATCTAATTCATTTTCCTTTACAAATTTCTATCTAAAGAGAGTGGTGTGACCTTTTCCTCAAGTAGCACTGTTTAGGAAAAGATCCTAGTGATTTACAATGTTTGGAATTATTAGTCTTATACAGTTAAGTGTTGTTTATAAATATGTTTTCTGAAGACTGTAAGAAACTTGACTACAAAAAGAATCTTAGTAAAGCAACATTGTAACTACAAGCAGAATGAAGATGTATAGTTACACACCAGGACTGAATCAATAAAACTGTAAAAAACCATGGCTGCTTGTATCTGATTTTGAATTATAATGATTTAAATTATTTTAGAAAGTAAACTGAATTATAATATAACTGTTCCTGAGGGTCTTAGTGGAGGGTGTAAAACCCTGAACAGCACAGGCAGGGGGATTACATATTTTGAGCAGCTCTCTACATGCTTTTGCCCATGGGAGTGACTTTATGGGGACGGAGAGTAATGGTAAATGCATGTTGTTCTAGGATATGTAGCAAGACCACTGGGCCATTGACAACCACTGTTTGTATATTTTGTAGCCACAGATATGTTAAGTTGTCAGAAAGTAATTTGTGGAGGTTCATAATTATTATTTTTTTTAAACTTTATTTAAAGTGCCATGAGAGGAAAAGAATGACGTGTGGAGTATGATTTCCGTCTTCTGTAAGTAGGGTCATACATCTGATGGAAGCAACTGGGGTTTTTTTAATCTTCTCCTTCAAACTTAATTGAAAGCTCCTCTCTTTTCTGCTTATTCAGACAGTTCACTCTCTGCAGTGCTTCATATATAGTGTGTCAGTCAGCCCCATACATAAGGCAGGAGGCAATTTTGTTGGACAACTGCACTAGTCTGACTGACTTGAGACTCTGAACAAGCCACCTGTGATCGATCCTGCTCCCTCCCTTAAATACCTGCAAGGCAAAGGCCAGCTGAGGAATTGAGGGCCTTGGTTTATGCTTACATGCTGAGTTTAGATGCTAAAAAGGGCAGTTTGGAGAACAAAGCCGGGTGCATTTCCTCCAAAGTGCATGTACCTTCTCCAGCTTATTTTTAGCAGTTTCCATCAATGTCTGTTGTGCTGTTTTGTGCAATGGAAATACAAGATGTCTGCACTGTACAGGTTTTATTTCCTTTGCCTATCAACTTGGATCATGTGATGCACCCGACTGCCTTCAGTCCGGTCACACGAGACAGGTGGCTTTGGAACTGTGCTGGGCTGCTGGCAGAACTCACCTCATATCTTACACAAAACCTCCTTGCTATAGTCCTGTAAAGAAACAATATAACAACATTCCTTTTAACCCACAGGCTTTTGGGATGTCTTTCATTTAAAGATTTATTTTTTAATTTGTCAGCTGAAGAGATCACTAGTTTAGTAAGCACAGAGCTGCTTCACAGTACCTATGCTGAAAAACATTCAAATGTCTTGAACAGTACTTATCTTATGCAGATTCATCCTTGGTTCCTATTTCAAAGTTTTCAGCTTAAGATTCCCATTCCTAACTTTTAACAGGAATATTTCTTAATGCATGGTGTGTTTTTATTTTGGGGGTAGAGAAATAAGCTTTAGCTAACTGAGTAGCTGTTTTATTGACAGTGAAATAGAAATGTCTTTCTGAAAATATTTGTTAAAAGGGAGCAACAAAATGCTTAATGATGTTCTTTAGGGAATCCTTCCTACCGTGTACATGATTTGGTAACTGCTCTGATCACCATGGCAACATTTTCATTTGTCCTTCCGCATGTATGGCTTTAACTGGAACAGCATGGGAGAGGAATATAGGGCATGCAGCTTTATTCTCAAAGGCTTTGTAGCAACTCGCATTTGTGGCTCATCATTTACATTCCCATCTAAAATAACAAAATTGCCACAGCTTATTACAGTATTGCAAACAGCTTGCTTTCTGTTTCCAATTAGGGTTAGCATCTGATATCCCGAGACTGAAACATTTCACAGTGGTTTTGAGCATCACTAGTTACAAAAGCTGCATTTAGAAAAATCCAGTATTATTATTCAGAAAAGGGAAATGCCATTCTTTTGAACTCCCTTTTTTCTCCAAAATTTTTCTTCAAATAGTTGTGAACATGTTGCACTGGTTTTTAATAGCTGATTCCCATCTTTGTGGTTTCTGTCATCAATTCATAACTTTCAGTAGGTAAAAAAAAATAATTTATATCTATTAATATGATTTCATGCTTCTAATTAAAAAAAAATAAACCAAACAAAAAACCACATGGAGTACCATAAATTGCATATTTCTTTTAGCAGGTATCTATAATATGTTGGAAGAGGTTAATATGTAGAAGTGTAATTCCTTAGTGGAAAACAGGACAGCTTTCTCTAGTATCATTGGGCCTTATTTACCGGTTTCTTGAATGAATGCATACTACTGGCAAATGACTTGGAAGATCAGAAGTTCAAATGTAATTCTACCAGCTTTGGCTTGCATATGAATATACTACCTTATTCAAGAACACCATCAAAATACTGACTCTGAAAGAGAATGGCATTGTCTGGTTTGGGGTTTGTTTGTTTATTTATTTATTATTTTAATGCCAGCTTGATCCACAAATCAAAATTTGAAAAAATATATTTTTCTCCAATCCCTCCAAACCATGAAATGTCTTTGTCCTTGTTATATTTTGTGCTGCTCTGACCTTTGAGGTGGTTTAGATAATCTGCTATTGATACTTGAGTTTCATGCTTAAACATCTTGTCTCAACTCTACACAAAATACCTGAGTGGTTTTGTACATTTTTCTAAATAATAAATATTATTATAGCATGAAGTATAGCATGATATATACCTATATATGAAAAAAGCTCTCAAAAATGTGGATCTGTCTAACAGTAAGGTTTTCTGTAGGCTGAAGAAATGAGTTTTTATTTTCATTAAATGATCTGATTTGATTCCTACTAACTTAAATAAAAACAAGACCAGGCCTGCTACCATCCTAACCTTGTACTCCTCTCTCTCTGTTTCATTTCATATGCCATCAGGCTTGCTGATGTCTATTTCAGGCCCAGGAAGTAACACATGTTCCCTGATAACTGTGAGTTGTGGCTCTCATCTCACAGAATGAGAATTTCAGAACAGAAGCTGGATTCAAAGAGGTTTTGATGTGTTATTAGCAACCCTTTCTTTATATCCTAGTGCTTGCTGCTTTGATGAAACTAGGCTTCCTAATGGTGGATTTGTGGTAAATTGTGACACCTCAGTAGCACACGTGGGGCTGGCTGTTTTGCATTCCTCAGATTAATCTCCTTGGTTTACTTTGAATTTAAGATGTTGCCATGTCAATATAAAAAAACATTTCCCTCCTCTGTGTTATGTACTAAATTCCTCTCCTTTGCTTCCTACATGATGTATTAAATCAGTAGCAGGATGTTTGGCTGGTGCTGATAGGCAAGATTTTTAAATTAGCCTCTACAAAATTATGGTCAAAGGAGGGGAAAAGTATGAAGGGACGTTTAAGCTATTCTACATGACACCATAGGTTAAAATAAATACGAGCTTTGCTGTCAGTGACGCAAGGTAAACACAGGAGTTGCTGCCAACTGATTCATAAGGGCATCGTAACCCAGCATTTTGGCAGTGACTTACAATAGGATCAGCTCCAGCAGAAGGAAAAAACACTTGAAAAACAACAGTCTGTAAAAGTGCATATTAAAGCCTGGAACTTCAATAGGACATTCATTTATCCAGCTGTATTTCTGATACCAAAGAGTAACAAAGTATGTACTTTGGGAGGACCTGACTGTATAGTTTTTCCCATCTCTTCAATATATAGGCATAACAATCTATATGTGTAATTCTCCTAGAAAATGCCATTGTTATGGCTCTCCTTGGGACTGCATCAGAATCTAGACTTGTTTCTTTAAGGAGACTAAAGAAAACCTGGGGGAGGAATGGTTCCTAAGAAATATATGTTTCTTGTACCGAAAACTATTACTTAAAGTCATTAAAATGACTTAAATATTAATGTGTGAAAAATAGTGGGAAAAATTGTCAGAATAAGTGCTGTATAAAATTTTACAGACACCTCCATATTTAATCTTTAGTGAGAATATTTGGAATAAATATTGTACTTTTGCATCTAATTGAATTCAGCTTTATAGCACTATTAAATTAAATACAGCCATAAATACCAGAACTGGTATGAGAACTTTTCTGCATGTTAGAGGAAGATGTATGTCTGAGTTTGTCAAGTACATTTACACCACTCACGCTTGTGAACAAACAAAATGAGCAGCCTTACTCCAAAATAGGGTATTTTCTTTCCCAAATTCTTATGACAAATAGAAGTTTCACAGGCTCGTCTATTACTGCCACCTACTGATAAAGTGATAAACAGCCGACCGAGACAGAAAAAAAAATACCAATGCCAACTAGTAATGACCAAAAGTGTGTGTGTGGGGAGTTTAAATTAATACACCTGCTGTGAGAAACAGAAAGCCAGCGGTTTTGGTTTTGTGGGCTGCATTGTGTAAGGTGCTGCTGTGGCACTGCTGGGCTGCAGCTCAACCTCATGCTTCAGTTCCAGACTGCTCAGTTTAAGAAGACACAAAAGTCATTCTTTGGTTAAATAGGTCAGGTGCCTAGCTAAAAACCCCTTCAAAAGTTGTGGCAGTCTTTGAGGTTATTGGTTGGAGTTGTTGTGTATTCCCTTCCTGAATTTCATTTTCCAGTTTCACAGGTAACTGGGATGCCTGTTCCTCATTGTCTCGTTGACACCAGTTGTGCCCTTTGCTCCCTAGCAGGTGAGGTGGCTGCAGATGGCAGTAAGGCTTGGCTCTAGGCCCGAGCCAGCCCCCAGCCCAGGGAGCTGCTAATGATCTCCTGTTTGCCTTCCTTTCCGCAGGTCTGTGCAACAGCTCTCCTGTGACTGACTGCTGCACCGTTCTTCACACTCAAACTGCACTCCTGGCTCTTGGGTTTTTTGTTTCACGATGGGTTTTTTTCTAGTTACCACAGTCTAGGCTAAATACTTTCTCATATGCTACAGCACAGTAATACAGCCAGAACAGAGCTTAGGCCACTGCTCATGCTTGGAACGGCATTTTATGGAATATACATTAGGCATGGCATAAGGATGTGTTTCAAGAGAGCACTCATTCCACCAAATTTATTTGTGGCATAGCTTCTCACTGTACCATACCCTGTTGTGCCTTTGAGCTTTAGGTGGCATCCTTGAGCCCTTCATTTTCTCTATGGCAGACTCTAAAGAGATGCACAGAATTTTTTCAGTGAAAGGAAGGAATGAGCCAAACTTTATGGAAAAGAACCATTGTGACTTTTAAAAAAACCTTTCAAGTAGCAGTGACTTTAAAGATCTTTACAGTGTAAGTGTGGCTCACGTGACGTTTTATCCTTAACTTTCTTGTTGCAAAGACTGTTTGCTACCGAGGATTCTTGTCTGAGAAGCTTCCCCCTGAAGTGCACACCAGCTTTTATCCCACTCACCAGAACACAGNATACCCTTAAAAGACCAAGTGACAAAACTTCACATGCTGAGATTCTCATGAAAAAATGCCTCAACGGAATCTTCGAGAATACAAAGAATGTTACAGAGAGCAGCCTCTCTGAAGTCTTCTCTTCTTTCTCAAATTTCACATGCTCTTTTTGTTCTGGGAGTTTGCTCCAGACTCTGGAAAATTACTATAGAGAGCAACTATGAAATATCTATTCATAGGAAATTAGAAGGCCATAAAAGTGATTATATTTCTTTACAGTTCTGCCCATACCAGCTAAACAAATTCTTGCTAAAAGGATGTGAATACATTTGAGGGTATTTAAACAGAATCTGGATAAATGAAAAATATGCATTAAAAGACCATTAGAGAAGCAAAGCTGAGCACTCATTTAAGAAAAGTCAGAGTTAAATTTGCTTGTGCATCTTCTATTTGCCTCCCTTATTTGTATGTACTACTATTCCAGATTGCCATTGCAGGAATTCCCACAAGGCACAGTATAGGCAATGCTCAGTTAATGAGCAGTTACTTGGTGCTATTTTGGTGTCGTTATTCATTGTGTAGCCTTGGGCCTGATTTACTCACAAATTCTGCTTTTACTGTAGAAGTGTTCCCTGATGAGCTTCTCTGTGGTGCTCATCACAGAGTGCTTCATGAAGTATCTCCACAGTATCCTTGAGGAATATGAGGGTGGAACTATTCTCATCTTACAGTGGGAAGCTGAGGCAGAGGCTAAACAGAAGGGCTGAGATTGTGGGTACCTGCCACTGCAGTTAGCTCTTTATTTCTTCAGCCTTCAGCTATGAGTCCTCAACTCTACAAACTGGAATGACTGTTGCAAGTCAAACACAGAGAAACTACGGGGGAAAAAAGCATTGTGAAATGTTTAGTTTCATGGTTTTCCTGGTCTTGCAGAGTTCTCTCAAACAGCAATGTCCCTTAGCCTTGTAACTCTATTTCGTGGTCCCAGTTCATTCAGCTTGCATCTTCTGCAACAAATGACACAGCCACCTGGTGCATTCTCCAGCAGAGCATGTCTGTCCTAGAGCAAGATAAGCACCATGAGGGGAAAATAGCACCAGGTCATGTAAATAATTTTAAGTGAAATACAGCCCGAATATCATCTATCCAGTGATAGATAATAATGAAATGATAAACAATATGTGGCCAATCTGCTTGGTAATCCCCCAACATATTTTCTTTTTACCAGGCTTGTGATTTAAAAGCATATTGGCTGTTGTATCTGCAGAACTTTCTGTAAACCTTATTCTCTTCTGTACGTGCATCCTGAAGTCTTTATGCCACTTGTAAAAAATAACTGCATTCTAGCTGCACATGAAGCAGCTAACCCCACCAGCTGGCTGCTGACTGAATATTGGATATTTGGTGCTCCACAACTCTGCAAGATGTTCCCATTTGCTCTTTGAGATGTACTTGTCAAGATTCAGCTGCTACCATACAGGCAGTTTAGAGTCCATTTCTGTTTTTGATTGTCATGAAGATGACAAGGAGTCAATGAAGACTGTAAAAATTACTATTGCTGCATTGGTACATTTGGATAAGTGTGATGTCCTGCAAGCCAATTTTGTGTGGTTTTTATCAACTCTTACACAGCTTAGGATGGGTCTTATTAAAAAAAAAATAAATAATCAACTAAACACCACCTTCTTTCCAGAAGATTATAAGGTTATTCTAATTTACTCCTCTCTAAAATAAGATATGGTGGCTTGGACATCCACCAATGACACCTTTGTCAGAGGATGTAAAACTTGACGCTCTACCTTTCTCTAAAGGAAAGTGAGTTGAGTGAAGTTGGGTTATCTTTGAATATCATGTCAGAGCTGTTCTGGTTGCTAGGTTCTTGCAATGCCAGTGAAAGGAAGACCCTACAAAATATTCTCAGAGAATTCAGTCTAAACTGTGACTTCTGCTACAAATCAGAGCTACATGCCAAAAATGTGAAAGCTTAGGGAAGAAGAGTCCATTGCAACACTGTTTTGCTGACCTGATTCAGCAAAACTTAAAGCTTCTCCTCCAAACAGACAAGAGGATGCAAAAACTTCATTTAAAAAAAAAAACAAAACATCAGTTAAATAATAGACACATAATTTTTCCAAAACTTCCTTAGCTGGAAGTTACTTTGGAAAAAATTAACTGGAAAAATTAAAGAAAAGGTTATACTGTGTCCTACTGAAAGGCATGTAAAGAATAATGCAGTTCATCAAGCACAGTCAGCTTGGGTTAACTTCCCTCAGAAGCGATGTCCTGTTGAAATAATTTGATATCCTTTTATGATAGGGTCACTGCTTAGTGGGTGAAGGCAAGGAGGTGATGTAGTTTTTCTGGATTTTAGTGAGGCTTTTGATACTGTCTCTCACAGCACCCATCCATACAAGTTGCCCAGCTGCGGGATGAGCAGGGTAATGCATTGGGTGAAGAACTGGCTGAAGGGCAGGCAGGACTCAAAGAGCTGCAGTGACAGGGACTACATCCAGCTGGTGACCTGTCACCAGCAGAGTTCCTCAGGGCTCAGTTCTAGGGCCAGTTCTGTGTTCAATATGTTTATCCACACTCTGGATGCAGGAGCTGGATGCACCGTTAAAGAGATCTGCTGGTGACACCAAACTGAGAGGTGCTGTTGTCTCGTTGAAGGGCAGGCTTTACATACACACCTAGATAGACTAGAACATTGGGCAGTGATTAATGGATGAAATTTAACACGTGAAATGTCAGATTCTGCACCTAGGATGGATTAATACCAGGCACTCCCAAAAGGAGTCTGGGAGCTCCCCTGCATCTGCACTTCATCAGGTCAGAAAGCCGAAAGGGGAGGCAGTGAGACATTTCTTCTGTTTGGGAAAATAAGCAAAATCTGTTTCTTCTAAAGATCCTAAGAAAGGTAAGGAAAGGATTGACAAATCCTCAGTATGGATAGCGAATCTGTTTAGGTTATGAACACTGGAAAAAGAATAAAATACATTCTTGCGATGCAAATTTACAACCCTTTAAACTAATAAAGTCCTTCATACCCTGATCTGTAATTTCTTTTCATATTTTCTCTTTCAAAAACTGAAGACACAAAGATTTTGTGAAATGTAATACATCAGTGTTTCTGTAAGCTGAGGAGAAAGTCCCCCAAATCCCTAAACTGGAATCTCTCACCAGACCTTTCTCTGCTTTCAGATAGAGAACAAAGAGATCAGTAAAACACACAGCTCCCTGGGGACAAACTCGGCTAAAACATATGCAGCTCCACCCTGATTCTCGCTCTTCTCATCTGCTACTGTCCTATAAATATCCCAGTCGCCCACTCGGGGCAATAATTAGGCAAACAAACATTAAAAAACTCTGAATGTTACGGACTCTGCTAGCTGTGGTACATGAGTACAGCTCTGGCATCCATCATGTCTTCTCGGCGCTCAGACAGGAGATGCTTATCCAGAGGCACTATGCAAATTTAACAGAAGCATCTTCAGTTTGCAAGCAGCCTGGGGATGAAGGTTTCTGTCAAATTCCTGTCTCTTCTGTCTCCAGCTCTTGTGCCCAACACGTCGTGCCCGTACTATTCTTTGTGTGTCAGTGTGTGCCTGAGTCTGTGCTGTAAGAAGAGTAAATCTGCTCAGAAAGAGCATAATGCAAACGGTGTATTTTGAGTAAATGATACCTAGAATTGTTGTAACCCAAGTCAAAATTTTTTGTCTTTCAGAAAAGTAATTTAACATTATCTAGAAGTTATATTAGAGATCAACATGTCTTTTCTTGGTATATATATTTTCATGATTCTTAAATCTCTGGGAAAAACTAATTTTTATATGGGTACTTTTCAACAAGTATGCCTAAAACTTGGTGCCTTGCAATCATTTTTAGACACGCTGATATCAGCTTGCTTTCTCAAAATACTAGTCCTCATAAAAGCCCTCAAGAATGCGAACTGAAACTATTTTACTTATGGGGGTCTTCTGAAAATCGGGTTAATGGTTGGGTCTGATCATCTCATGATTTATATACAGGTGCATACTTTCTGTGTCATACAGATGATGAGGTTGGGAGGCTTAGCTAAAATCTTTGGATTTAAAAATCTCATAGAGAATGTGATACAAGAATTGAGTAGGAACAGCCAGTCCTGTTCAACTAAACTGTACTTGCAACCATTTCCTAGGTGACTGGCAGAAATGCATATGTATCATGCTTTTGACCAGGATATCCTGTTTCTGTAATGTGGAGAAACAGGTTTCTCCTGTTTTGTGTGTTACCCAGTCCTTTATCCTTGAGCGTGGTAGGTAATATCATATGGAAAGTAAAATGTTAAGGAATTGGGTCCTCTGTGTTGTCTGCAAAGAAGTAATCACTCCTAGGCATAAGATCAATCTTCATCAGATCACCTGGTCTGGGGAGAGAACCTAACATGCTGGCTACAAGGAATGCAGGCAAATACAGACAAGTATTAGTAGCTGGACCAGTTTTTATTTTTGCAGCTGAACTTGCTGAAAGGCAAGACAGATGTAAATAGTGATTAATAATAGCATTTTTGTGTGGAAATGCTTTCCCTAATACTATTATTTGCTGTCAGCTACTCAGTTGCATATTAAATATGTTTTAAGTATGCAGCAAACTAAAGTTGATGTATTTCCAATACATTTTCCTCCAGCTGTTTAACCCATATATATAAACGCTAAAGGCGTTGGTTTGCCTTCTAGTATCTCACTCCAGTTGATGAAAAATTAACTAAGCAGTTTGAAAGTACTGTAAGCATTTTCCAAATAATTTTCATGGCTTGGGAAGTTAAAAAAAAAAAAAATTTTAGTCTTCTAGTCTTCTTTGTGTAAAAACCCAATCCTTTCTTTCACTTATACTTCATACATATCAGGTTCTGTTACTAAATTAAACTGTTTCTGATAGGCTACCACCAGCAGTCATGCATTTAGGCCTTATGGCTATTACACATAGACTCCTAGCTGATACATTAACAAGAGGCAATGGGCAGAAATGGATGTACCTGCTGTGGTCCCTTCCCCGGCCTGACCCATTCTGTGATTCTGAGAAGCCTTTGCTCATTTAACCACAGCGCTTTTCCAGGTAGATTTACCGCGGGGTTAGTCCAAGGAAACATTTCTCCTTGTTACACGCGTGCAGGGGGCCCAGAGACAGCTAACTCCTCAGGGTGCTGCCAATACTACGCTGCCTTTAATCCGGAGGCACCGAAACCTTCCCGGTCGGAGTGTCCTGCAGGCAGTGGGTCAGGCTGTGGGTACCCCATTGCCGAGGGGTGGCTGTGGGGAAAACACGGATTATTAACACCCCACAGCGTATTTCTGCGAGAACAAGAGTTCTTGGCCATGACCCAGCCGCGGTTAAGGACACTTGGATCGTCTAAAACCCTCCCTGGAATTTCAGTCGAAGAGCACGTTCCCCGCTCCAATAAAACTCTTCAGGAGCACTTTGCAAGCGCCGTAGCCAGTCTTTGCCAAGGCGAAGCGCTCCCCCGCTCTCTTTATGGGCTTAGTAAAGGACTGTTCTGGAAAGCTGTTTTATTTCTGAAACAAGGACTATTTTTGACGGGGCATTCGGCGGGTTATCGGGCGGCCACTGAGCGAGAAGGGCCTTCCCGGCGGGGCTGGGGAGCTTTAGGGAGTCCCTGAGGGGGGCACAGTCCGTGAGGGGGACACAGTCAGTGAGGGGGGGGCACAGTCCGTGAGTGG
>VXBX01008037.1:283391-318316 GCA_013400415.1 Scytalopus superciliaris
GGGCAGGAACCCCGCTCCCCATCGCCTGGGCGAGAAATTCCCGGCGATTTCGCCTGTGTCGCGTCATTCCCGGCCCCGGGAATAGCTCCTTGCACCGCGCTGCGTTCGCCTCAGCGCTCCTTAAAAGCCCCGTGCTGCACAGAGCTATCCCTGGGGCCGGGCGCGATCCGACACGGCTGAAATCAGAGCCCTGAGAGGGCTTGCGTTGTGCTCCTCATAAAAGGAGCTGTACTTTTCAGGCAGCAAATCTCCACGCCTGGAGGAAAGAGGCATCCACTGGAACGGAAACTTTTCTCGTCTAACCATGGGTGCTGTTTGACAACATTGAGAAATCCTCTACATGGCATGTGACGGTGGTTCTGTTACTTGAGATGTGCTTAGGACTCTGTTTAGTGACCCAGTAGGCTGTTCACTAATGAAGCCACGCTCTGCAGCTGGTGCCTGTTCCCTGTGCGGGGTGTACACAGCTGGGAGGAAAAGGCTGCCGATTTCCAGTGGCAATTAATAATGAAATTAATAATGCAAGAAACAAGGTCAGTGTGTTTGCATAGTCTGAAGGCCACAGAGTTGAATGGGTGTCTCTGTGTCTATGTTCTGGCTCTTGCGTATCAGACGGGCAGTTGTCACACTTGAATTATAAAATAATGGGTGGTCTGGTTGTTGAAGTTCTAGCTTGAAGTGTATTTGAATTGTGTGGTGCTGTTTTATAACTTCAGAGAATTAATTTAGAGTTGGAAGTGGCAGTGTGGCATCTCATGATGACCTTTCTGGCATAAATGTGTTTTCCACTAAAAAACATTTCCAAAGAAAACCCAGAAATTTCTTAGTTGCTGTTGTGAATTAATGGTTTAAGTCACTTAAAGAATCACTGTTAAAGGTATTAGCAAAAGTAGGTGTAACACAAATTTGTAAAAGTGCAATTTAACAAACTTTGAGGGCAAGGTTTGCACTTTTGCTTACTACATGGATGAAACCTACAAAGGAAAATACACTTAGAACTGACTTAGAATGATTTACACAGAGACCAAAGACTCAAAAGGGTAAGAGAGACCCTCTGATTGGACACGAGGTTCAGAGTGGACCCCCTTACTTTCTAGCCTCCTGATGGAGCTTAGGTGCAGCTAAGTCCAGTCTTCATCTCTGACTTGATCAATGGTTTATATATAAATGATTTAGCAGCACTTAATGGTTTAACTCATTTAACATTTACAGAGTGATTCAATAGAATTTACTGTAATCGCAATGATGACTTAATTGTAGATCTGAGGTGGCAACATAAAAGCATTACTTGAGTTCAGTGAAATATTTCAAACGTCTTCATATTTCTTACCAGGCAAGGGTTCAGCCTTGGGGAGTGGAGAGTTTTGTCCTAGGCCCCATCATTAGCTTTTGTTGATGATCCTCTAAACTTGGCAAACTTGAGAGTTTGTGAGCTTTGAGGGATGTCCCGTTTTGGGCGATGCTGGTGGTAGCCTGCTGTGCTCCAGAAGAGCCAAAGAGTCTCGCTCAGGACTGCTGTTTATAGGGTCACAAGATGTTTGGCTTTAGTCATCTGTAAATTTCCAACCTCAACACAATCTGGGTTGGTAATTGTTGGAATTTTCAAAAATGTGGTAACAGTGGTACCATTCTGCTTGGGCTGTGGTTCAGGTAAGGAGTGTTCTGGGGCTGTCAGGAGATGATTGAGTGTCTCTTGTTCCCCACCTTGGTCTGGCAACAGGAATTTCTCGTAAAGTCAGTTGCATGCGAGAGTTCCTGGTCCAGTCAAGGGATGGTTCACTGCCCAACTCACTACACAAAGGCTGAGGTCTAATGGGAATTCCAGAGACTGTAAAGTGTAGAGTGACCCTGAGGAGGACAGGGATAATGCACCACTTCAATCCATCCTGTGATTAAAGTCAATCCATCTTTCTCTCAAAGAGTGGCAGCATGGTTGCCTCTTCCCTCTGTGCCTATGGATGTATTAATGCTGTATTTCAGTTGTAATTTGAGGCAAATTTTTGGTTGGCCTAGTTAATTATTAAGGTTTTGTAACAGTGCCACCGGTCCAGCTACCTTTCACATTCCAGGAAATAGAATAATGTTCAGTAACAAGCATAATACAACAGAAAATAGTAAAATTGCAATTAGATGCAGCATTACATTCAAAATTCCTGTTGCTGTCAGTGACCATCTGAATAAGGTATTCCACCTTTGATGTTCTGCATCCTTCACTCTTTCTGAGACATGTTATATCTTCTCTGTATCATGATGAATGGTGATTATAGTTTTGTGTCTGTTGTTTTGGATGCGTTCTGGAATCTGACACAGGTCACTGTGTGTTCTAGTTTTTTCTCCAAGGTAAGATTAATTCCAATGGGGTTAGGTAGCAAATCTTGATGTGATATGTTTGATTGTAGCAATTGGTGGGTTGTGACAGGAGCTGACTAGATAAAGTTGCATCCCATAATTTTGGTAAAATCACAAATACAGCTATTTGAGTGATATATGTTTTCACAGTGGTGTTATCTGTAAATATAGAATCAGAAAGGATTCTCATACAAGCACATCCATTTTCCAGTGAGTACAGTTCCAGGGGTTTCACTTCAAAATAACAGTCATTCTGTTTGATGCCAAGACAAATGTCTTAGCCATAGTGGTATTACTTTAACAAATAGCTCCCTGTTGTTCTCATACAACACGTGCAATCAACACGGACAGTTTCCTATTTGCTCCCATTTTGTTGGGCCCATGATAGAGGGTAGTTCCGTTGTGATTTAATCCCAACACAGTGATTGCACATATGGTGCGTACCAGAGCATTGCCTGTTGTCAAAACAGGAGATGTGGTTTTACTGTTGGTGAAGTCATCAGTGAAATGGCATCTAGTTTAGATGCCCCCAAGATTGAAGTTTTCTTTCTAATTTAGCTACGTTATCTCAGATTATTTTTTGATTTTCCATGAGTAAGGTGCCTTCTTCACCTTCTCTTGCAGTTGCTGCCACAGTTTATTGTAACTACAGTTGAGCCTTGACGCAACAAAGAGCACGAGAGGCACTGGTTTGGGCTGCAGCCATTGCATTCATGGTTAATTGGAGGCCTGATATATCCGATAAGAGCCACTGGTTAGTTCCCAGTGCTGATAGATAAGATTGCAATGTGTGTTCTAATTTGTGTAAATTCCTTGTTGCTGAGCTTGTTTCGTTTACTAAAACTTCATCATCCATGCTATTTAATGTACTTAATCCTGTTCCCAGGATGCCTGTCACATCCCTCTTTGGTCATTTTAGAGAGGTGAAGGTTTAGAATGTTCTTGTAACACTAATGGATCTCCATTTACAGGCATCTGTAATTTGGAAACTTTAGCATGTCCTTCAGTTAATTTAATTTCCTCTGCAATTCCTGTCAAGCAGGCATACCATTTTCTGACCATAGGCTTTTGTACAACTTCTTTTGGGAGAGCAGTCTCATTTAGGATTGCTTCTAGCAAGTTAAATGGTCCTCTGGTTTGCACAAGCTGTTCCTGATGTATTTTCTCAACTTGTTTTACTTGGATTAAGGAGAGAAGTCCTTTTCCCCACTCAGTGTCCCTGTTCTGTTTTTTTAAATGTAGTTGAGCTGAACATTAAAGATCTCTTCGGTCTGTCAGGGCCAGTTTGAAATAGATTAGAGTAAACACCATGTTCAACAAAACCCTATTTGGCTATTATAATATCATGGGGGTGTACTGGTCCCAGTGATTGATATGTCTTTAATTCCCATATTGGAGTTTTGACTGCTTCTTCATGTTCTGGGTTCCATCTCCATGGTTTTCCCTTTCGTAAAAGTGAGCAAGCAATGATAGAAAATCCAGGTACGTGTTTCCTTCAGCACCCTAAAGTACCCATAAACTGCTGTAACTCTTTCTTAGAGTGGGGCATTTGCAAATGTTCTTTTCCCTTAAGGTATCTGGAGGAATCACCACAGTGCCCACTGTCCACCAAGTATGTAAAAGCTTTAATCCTCTGCTTGGTCCCTGACTTTTTTTCAGGTGCCATCTCAACTTTGTGTAGTGCTTGCTGAGTTGCTGCTGCAGGTTGTCCCACCTTTCCAAGGGAACTTTCCCCAATTAGAATATCACGTGTATGTTGACACAGTTTCACATTCTGGGGGAGTAAGACTGTTAAAGTTCAGCAAGCACGGGATGCACAGTAGTGGATGAATGTTGACCCTAACCCTGTGGAAGACTGTTAAAGGTGTATTGTGTACTTTTCAAAGTGAAAACAAATTTGCTTTGATCCTGCTAATGTAAGGGGACCATAAACAATGTATCTTTCACACCAAGCACTGGCATCCAGGGGTGGGTGGCTGCTTGTAGCGTGGCTGTCAGAGTTGCAATATTGGGTTCTGCAGCTGTTAGTGGGGCCGTGTTGGCATTTAAGAGCTGGTCATCAATTGTTAGATGCCACTTCCCACCCAATTTTCAGACTGGCCAAATGGATGAATTGTATGGGAAGTGGGTTTTGGAGATAATGTGCCATTTTTCTAAGTCTGATGTTGCCTCGCAAGTTCCATTTCATGCTGCAGTAGAAATCATGTATTGTGGTAAGTTTGTAATCTTTGAATTGAGGAGGGTGGAGGTTGCATGAAGTAGACACACTGCAGCTCCCTGATTTCTGTCCTGTTTAGGGTAAACATTTGAACCAAATGACCACACGCTGCTCCCTGTCCGGTGCCAGGTTAGGATGTTCAAAATATTGAAATCCATAATTGTGATCTTTAACTGCAAAGCAAGTAGACAACATGCGCTTCCCACCCCAGAACCGTAAATTTACTTTTGCCTTCTGGCAAATAACACTTGCTCCATTCACTGCAGTGATTTTAATTCTTTGCTGTCCAGGTTGTGCACTCAGCTTCTCAACATCCTGTTGTGTTAATATGAAAAGTTGTGCTCCTTTATCTCTTTGGGATTTTATCGGCTATTGTTGAGGGCCAACAGGAATCAGAATGTAGTTTGCTTTAATAATGTGTCTAGGCTCATATTTAGAGGAATCTGAGGGAAACAAAGAACCAACTTCCCTCAGTTTGCTGTCATCAGGGTCACCCCATATGTTCCCATCCCATTCTTCAGGGGATATAATTTATTTCCTAATCTGTACAATATCAGGAGGATGGCAAGCCCTCATAAGCATGATTTTGATCTTTTCCTCCAACCTTTTTTTTTCCCCCTTCTTTTCTTCCTTAACTAATTTTGCAGCCACTCTGTTTTCAAAGACAGTATTAATTCAGTTGCCTTTATGAGATTTATTTCTTCTTTTAGGTCCAGTTCCTTTTTATTGTTATTCTTCCTATCTTGATAAGTAGCTTCTAACCAGCTACTTAGCAGTTTGCAAATAATTCCTTTTCCATCCTTTGTATGGCCAGGTTAGCTCTCCTTCCACAGCTTTACAACCACACCAGTTATCACAAGCTCGTTCTTCTGAGAATCCAGAACTCAGACTTATTCTGTGCTTTCCTAAGTAATCTGTGCTACAGTTTGCCATCCTGCCAACTATGCTGGTTTGTCACAAATGAGTGGTTTAGATTGCTTAAAGAAGCACTGTCAAAGGCAGTAGCAAGAATAGGTATCACCAGGGTTTAACCCCAGCTGGCAACTAAGCACCATACAGCCAACTTGCACATTCCCCATTGCTCACCACCCCTGTTGGGGAGGAGGATCAGGGGGAAACAGAACGGCAAAAGCTCTCCTGGGTTGAGATAAGAACAATTCAACAGTTGAAACAAAGTTATAATAGTGATAATTGTAATAAAAAGAAAAAAGCAACCCCAAACAAACCAAGAAAGACAAGTGATGCACAATATAATTGCTCACCGGCTGCTGACAAATGCCCATCCCATCCCTGAGCAGCCTGTTGAGTCGTAAGATTCAGAGTGGACCCCCTTGCTTTCTAAACTCTTGATGGAGCTGCAGTGCAACTAGTCCAATCTTAGTCTTAGGCTTGATCAATGAGTGATATTGAAAGGATTTAGCAGCACTTAATCATTGGCTTATTTAACATTTACAAAGTGATGTACAAAGTGATACGATTTACTATAATTGCAGCAGTGCCTTAATTATACATCCAAGATGGCAACATTCATGCTATACTGTGGCTAGAGGTTATCTGAATCAGTTCACACATGTGTGTGCACTGACACAGAGATATATTTATTTACAGGGATATATGTGTATATATGTATAGATGTACACCTGTTACCCTTGGAGTTTAGTGAAATACTCACTTCAAATATCTTGGCATTTCTTAGAGGGTGAGGGTTGAGCCTTGCTGAGTGGAGGGCTTCAGCCCAGGCTGTCATCAGCTTTCGGTGCAAATCCTCAGAACTTTGCAGACTTGAGAGTCTGTGAGCTCTAAGAGGAATGCACCACCACAGCTGGGGAAAAGAGAAGAAGCTTTGCTTTTCAGAGTTTCCCTGTTTTGAGCTGTTATTATCGGAGTTTATGTTTATTGCTGTAAAATCATGTTGCATTGGATAGTGATAGAATAACTAGGATTTTTTTAAAAGGGTTTTTTGAGACTGAAAGAGCAAGTGTATGTTTTACATGTGCAGGGATTATTTAGTTGTAACCTATTGAATAATATATTCACACTGAGGAGAGAAATTATAAAAAGAGAACTTACAGCATCTGTAGGAAAATGCTCAATATGGTATATGTGCTGTCTCTCTGTAGGCCTGATCCTTGCATGATAATGTAAGGAAGAGTCTGTCTCCTGGCCTTCAAAGAACTGTGAAATGTACAAGCTGTAGGTGTGGCTGCCTTGGCAGAGGAAAGAAGGTTGAGCTAAGGGACCTCTTTTATCTACGATATCTTCTGTGTTGTATTTTTTTATTATTCAGAGTGTTTTAGGAACATTAGTGAACTTGTATACAAGGGAAAGAAATGTCCCTATTTATTAAAAGGCTTCTTGAATGTCAGACTATTTAAGAGGGTCTGATAGTGCCTGATAAAGACAGTCTTGTGTCACTTAATAATTTCCCCCCCCATATTACCTATCACCTGGAATCTCTGGTATGAATAAAAAAATAAATCTTATCATGGGGCAGTGTTTTACAATAGCTGTGACATAGAAATGTGTTATTTGTGTGTTCTTTGGTATTTCTGTGTAGTGCTCATGTTCAACACTTGTAGAATTAGCTACTAGGAGAGGTCAAAGGCAGAGTGAACAGCAGTTCTGTTTTTTAAGGAGTTTAATTCCTCTTTCAGTAATCATCACACAAGCACACAAGTGGAAATCTGTTAAAAAGTTCGTAACCTGTTTTAGTGATTACTTACCTTGACTTCATTGACTCACTAACACAAGACGGGAGTAGACATCTCCAGCCATCAATTCCGCTTACTGTTTCTGTCAGGCAGCTCTTGAGCTCTGTCTTAAAATGGCAGCTGGGCAGCCTACATTTACTTAGTGGGGTTGGGGTGGCTGTTTGTTTGTTCACTTGGATTCCTGGCACTCGTAGGAAGGGGCTGTTCCAGAAGCTTGTTGTCCTGATTAAAAACCTTTTCTCATTTCTAGCCTAAGCTTACTTGCAACTGGTTTATGTCCTTTAGTTCTTAAGCCTCTCAGTTAAGGAGGTCTTTCTCCTCATTCAGGTACACTTACAGCACGTAACCACAGAGATCAGAGTTGTCTGTTTTAAACCTTTGTTTTCTTAAGCTGAGCAATTCAGGTACTTCTAACTTCTACTGGTAAAATAGGCTTTCCATTTCTGGAAAACAGTTAATTTTTGTTATCTGTAGGTCAGATGACTAAATGTAACAGTGTTCCAGTCTTCACTCATTTTGTCTACTTTTCTTCCTCTATTGGAAGTACCGTCTGTAATAAATCCTTTAACTACCTCTTGTGAAAAGCCTGTAGTCTGCCTGCATCCTTTAACCCTCAGTTGTGTCTCTCCCTGTGCAAAATTCTGACTTTCTCTGTATTCATGATCACTTTTACCATGGTGTCACAGAAGATAGAGTACACTTCTTGGGGGCAGTACTCACCATTTGGAAGAAAATTCTGAGACCAAAGGCCTTTGTTTTAGTGTCCTGACATTGGTGGCTCTCTGCTTTCTTTTTTTTCATCAGTTAATGGGATTGTATTTCACACTGCTGAGCAAGATTGGTGCAAGAACATGCTTTTAGGTTTAATTGAAGTCCTTGTCTATCTGGTTACAAAAACGTGCTATCCAAAGGAAGTTACAGGGTAGGAGGCTTTACTTAATTTTTTTGTAAAAGTCTTAGATAAATGCTAATTATAAAATGACCTCATAAACTTGAGAAGGAACAGATAGACCTGCTTTTATCACTCCAGGTGGATTCATTGCTAATTGTGTGTTTTAATTGATGGCACAAATCTCATTGAGTAGGAAATTACTCACTGTAGGGCTTCAGTTACAGTGCCTAATCAGAAAGCCCCACACATTCTGTGTAATCTGCTGCTACTTTGCTGATGCTAATGCCCTTTAAGACGTTATTCCTGTTACATTTCTGGGGGTGTGTGGCAGCTAAGACTTAGCCCTTTTGGTTTTGTTAGAGTCAATCTTCTACTAGTGAATAATTATGCAAGCCCACAATTTTCTAGAGTCTGCTTGTATGCCATCTGTTGTCCTGTGGCTCAGCATGTGCTTCTTCAGGCACTGGCCTCATGGAATCAAAATGTAGAAACAGCCTCTGAGGTTATGAGTGATGTCATGCTCTGTAGGGAGAAATTTTGCCAAAATGTGAGATTTCTTTAAGAAAAGATGTTGTCTGAAATCTGTTAATCTTATCTGTCAGGGAACAGTATGCTTGGTCACAAAGTTATTTCATCTTTTGTAGGCATGTAAAGACTTACAGGCTGGTGGCCTTGGAAATTGAAACCTTCCACCAGCAGGTCAGGTTTGCACTGGCAGTAGATGTGCAGTTCTGCCTGAAATGTCAGTTGTTCCCCAGCCTTCATCTGTAAGATCTTTGTATAATATTGATTTTCACAGATGGGCCACCCCCAGCATGAAACAATTCCCTAACCTTTGGTGGCCGTGAAATAATTGACAACTAATCCCCAACAAAGCTGATGGTATTGTCCAGCTGAATTGGGATTTTTTTAGAGTTTGCAGTTACTCTGTGGACTGATGTCTGAGACATTGCAAACCTAATGAGCAGCAACGGAGTTGTGGTTTTGTATTTTGGCCCTGGAGCAGTGGACAAAAAGAGCCAGTTCTGCCAGAGCTGAGTGAATAAAGGTTTTCAACAGTTATCCTCTAAACTGCCCACTGAATAGAACAGCCAGAAGAGAGCAAGTAGCCTTCTTTGGGAGCAGGTTTTTGTTCCATGACATCAGGGATTGGTAACCAATTTTCAAGAGATAAAGGTGCTGTGCTCAGCTTCCCCTGCCCTGCCACACCCCCATCCCTCCCCTCCACAAAAAAATAGGGGACATCACTTTCAGCGTTGCAAAAAGGGTTTACTTTATTCCTTTTGTGTCTCTGCTTCTGATGCTTTGGCCACTGTTCCCAGTTTTGCCTAGAAATTTGCAAGTGCTGTATCATTAATGGAGTTCAGGGTACCATCACCCCAGCAGTATTACTACTGTCACTTCGCAATTCAGAAAAACCCTGCTGTCGCATTTCTTTAAGGGAACGCCGTTGATGTAAAACAAACAAACACAACAGAAACCTCTGCCTGCAGATGTTTTCTTCTTTGAATCTGTAGTGCTTGTTTAAAAGCTTGTCTGCCTCCAGGAGTACTGTGCTCCTGCAGAAACCAGGGGTGCACATCTTGGTGATTTTTAGCTCTGGTATAAAGTACGTACTGCAGAGGAGTCTTATAGCTCAGCAAAACATATAATGCACGTGAGCTATAGCAGATTACTTGAAGTGAAGTAGATTAGAGAGGGGAAAGAGCTGCTTTTGCTCCTTGGTTTATTCTTTTTCTCTGTGTGTCAGCATTCTGTGAATACAAATCTTTATATTCAGTTAATTCCTTCCTTTGTGTTTGTTTGGATCTTTCACAAAGCAGCAGAGAAGAAAAAGGCAATAAAAACCAGGAATATGGTTGCAAAGTCGCAGGAATAAGCAGAGATAAAACCCTGGAATATATGGGATTTTTATTTTTGAGAGGGAGTGTTCTTTTTAATCTTATCTTATGAAGTGGATTAGTTGAGAGTATTCTCAATAACTTCTGTCTGGCCTACTTAGTTCTATTCATTGATTTATTCACACACAAAGAAAAAAAAGAAAAAAGTCTGCCTGAGTAGCAGAAGATACAAAGCCCAGTGTTTTGTGGCCCTCACTTATTTTCATCGTTTCCAGTGGAGCTGCTGTGGTGCCTGATAGTGCAGGTAAGCTTGCACTGCTGCGTTTTGCAATGCAGGCACTAATGAGTCTTTTTTCTGTCCAGTACAGTTGTGTGAAATGTGAAAACCTAATCACTTTGTGGACTGCATTTTATGTCGAATTTAACTGAAAATGACTGGCAAATTTAGTAGCTGGTGGGGAACTCATCAATAGAGATAGGTGCAGCAGGACCATGTTTGTTGACAAAATCAAGCTAAATGATCTCTTACTCTTTTCATCTCCTTATAATGAAGTAAATATAATTAACAGCTTAACTTGACATTTTACTTGAGAATCAGTCTCACGGGAAGAAGATAGGCACATTCATCTTTCTAGTTTGGGATTTTGAAAAACCTCAAGAGCTGTTGATTGCTGCTGAGGTGGTTAAAAACTGAGTAGGGTCTGCAGACTGCATGTCAGCAGTGACCTCTTTCCATGGCCAGCTCAGCAGGAGTTAAACATCTGCATCTTTAGCCTTGTCTTCTAAAGTCACAGCTTTGTGTGCTGCATAGGCACTTGTTTACTTTTTCCTACATCTCTCCCAAACTTTGATCTGTTGATGGCTCTCAGTCAAGACTGACAGACAGATGGAGGTCTGAAAGACCAGCATGTTCACCAAGTTTCATGAAAGTTGGTGACTGAGAATCTTGTAAAAGCTTATTGAAGCTCATACTGAGGTGTAAACCTGTATTAATAAAAGTACATATTTGGTCAGATGTCAGGGGATTGTGTGGGAGCCTGTCCTTACAAATATCACATCCCAAGAAAGCTTCAGTAGGAGTTTATCATTAATGTTGTGACACAAGGCTCTGGCAAACTGGACTTCAGTGGTCTTAGAGCTGACAGAAGTCCTCCTTGCAGTTGCTGTACAGCATTAAATGAATCTCAGCAGGTGAGAGAGGGCTGCTTGCTTTCATGTTTTTGTAGCTTTTGCTGTGGATTAACATCCTCAAGTGAAACGGCAAAGTGCAAAATTTTCTTCCTGATGCTAAAAGAGTGTAGGGTAGGCATTGTGCATTTGTCTCGTTATGTTCCACTGAGAAGTCTTGGGCTAAGTAACGCAACAGAGATGCAGCTTTATGTCTGTAGTAGTTCAAAAGCAAGGCATCTAGTGATAGTGTGACCTTTGAATTGGAAAGGCTTCTTCTTTTGCTTCCCTTCCGTTCACAACACTTTTAGGGTTTATTGTGGAATGTGATACTTAGCTTTTTTCTTTTTATTTTTTCACCCCTTCACAAACCACAGAATTTACAGAGTTTTTTGCCTTTGAAATCAGGAAACTTAAAAGCTTGATTGTCTTGCGCAAGTAGTTCAAGGTAAGATCAATATGGTATGTATTTTATAAGCCTATTACCAACTTCAAAACTTTTGGCCTAAGAGTGCACAAAAATAGAATGTAAGATAAATAGGTTTGGTCCCCAGTGGGAAGTATTGATTGGTTGTCTAAATTGTCATCATTGACTGTGAGGTCAGCAATATTTTCTCTTAAATTATGCTGCATCAGAGAATATTTATGCACATATCTGAATTATCCTTATAAATGAATAATAACCTTAGTACTTTTCCCTGTACCTCTCTGTCTCCCTTTTCTTTTTATTAGTGCTAGTTCATGTGAATTTATTTTCCTGAAAGCTCAGTGTTATTTCTATTTTCCATAGGAAGTAGAAACATTTACTAACTAGCTGAGACCTTATTCTTTAGATTTTTGTGAAATTAGCCTTTCTTCCCCCTCCCCCCATTTTCAATGGTTTTAAAAGTAAAATTACATAATCTTTGGGACAGAGAAGACAAATCTTCTCAATATACACCACTGTAATGCCATTCTAAAGGCTGTAGGATATTAATTCTGAAGCATCTGTTACATGAATGTTGTTCCCATGTGAATGGTTCATAAGGAACAGCTTCACTCATTTTAAAATATAAACCAATTAAAAATATGTATATTTGATTTCCGTAGCTTATTTTTATTTTTATTTTTAAATTGATTCAAGCCAACTTATGCTATTCTGAGTCAAGTCACCCCATAGACTTATGCTTAATTTTATTTTTCTTTGATTTGATGAAATGGTTATTCTTCTAATTAAAAGTGATGTCTTTAAAAACACAGATCTCTGTAAACAATACCTTATGTACGATCTACAAGCACATTAGACCTATCAGCTTTTTACTGGAAGGCTTGCAGTTGAGGCTGAAGAATAATCAAAGGATGGAAGAAGAACAAGGGAAAAAAAATGGGATGTGTGAAAAGCAATTATGTGACCACACAGGAATTTGCTATAATATTGTAGTGTTATAAACACGAGTTTGTCTCGTGTATCTCTCCTGTCTTGGAGAGCTGGTAATTCTTGGCTATGTAGTCACCTGTGAAGGCATTTCAGTACAGATGCATTTAAATAAGTGTGGAATTTAATAAACTTCTAGAAAACGATTGTTTGCATGCTTACAACTAAAACGTTTAGTGGGAAACAGACTGGGAAAGGTCTGCACATATAAACATCGCTGTACTTTTTCTGCTCTTGTAGTGTTTTGAGACTCAATTGCAGAGCAGTTTTATTTGGCTTTGAGACCTAGGGAGGCAGGACTAAACAGCCCTAAAGCAGAAAAAAAGAGGTTCTGAAATCTTTTGGTGTTGATTGAGCACAAAGCAGAGCAAGGCCTGCGTGCTGCACACTGATGGTGGGATATAAGACTGGCTGGATGGCTGGTGTGATTTGGCACAGCAGTTCCTATGGTAAGGGCTATGAGGTCCTAGGTTATTGAGCAGTTTAAAGAAACCCGTCAGCTTCAAGGTGAAGAAAAGGATGCTCTTACAGAAGGTATACTCTTGATAATAATAAAATATATTATTATTATAAGAAGAATTCCCTTTCTAGTGGGAGTACATAATACAGATTTGGCAGTATTTTTGGTCTCTTAAAAATTAGATTGTAAAGAATCTTGTCTATGCAGTAATTTAGAGGGCACTCACAATTGTTTTCTTTATCTGCCACCTAATGACAAAAATAGTGAGATGAGAGGGAAGCAATCCATTGCTAAAACTAAATACAAATCTGTCTTAACTCTAGAATGTCTGATGGATTAAACTAAGCAAATTTGCTTTAGCTACTTGCCTGATTGTTTGCAGGCTTTAAATCAGAGCTTCTCAGGTCTCTATCTGGTCATAATCCTGCTTGAAATCAAGTCCAGGTTTCATGCTCTCCAAATTAAAACAGCACAAGCTAAATCCTGGATTACAAGTATTGGCAGTGACATCCAGTTTTGCATAAAGTCAGAGCACTCTCCTGGGTAGGGATGTAACACCCTGTGTGAAGGCAGAGTAGTGTTCAACTTCAAAAAGTTAGAAAAGATAGGCCTTGACATACCACACTGAAAGTGTAAGGTGGAAAGGTGGTCCAGCAGCTTTAAAAAGAAAGGGGGAAATAGGCATGTTGATGATGGTTTTGGCATGTTGGAAATGTTTTCCTGACCTGAACCCGAATGCAATAGTAATTCTGCTTGTTGTTTGTAGTGTTCCAGTTCTCTTGCTTTTGAGATGCATTTGAATCACAGAATGATTTGAGTTGAAATGGACCTTAAAGATCATCTAGTTCCAAATCCCCTGCAATGGGCAGGGACATCTTCCACTAGACCAGGCTGCTCAAAGCCCCATCTAACCTGGCCTTGAACACTGCCAGGGATGGGGCAGCCACAACTTCTCTGGGCATGTTGTGCCAGTGTCTCACTGCCCTCTGAGTAAAGAATTTCTTCCTTACATCTAATGTAAATCTCCCCTATTTTAGTTTAAAACCCTTGCCTCTCATCCTATCACTGCGTGCCCATGTAAAAAGTTGCTCTCCCTCCTTTTTTGTAAACCCCTTTAAGTAGTGGAAGGCTGGAATTTTACTTATTACTTGCAACTCAGGCTTGTGGTAATATGTGCATATACTAAGTCTTTGTCACTTTCTATTTCTAGGTCCACTGTCCTTCTTTCCTCCGTGGAAGCTGAAACATTATGATGTTATTGTAGGAGTTTTGTCTGCTCGGCACAATCATGAGCTGCGCAGTGTTATAAGGAACACTTGGTTCAAGCACCTGAAACAACACCCAGCACTGAGCCAACGGTAATCTCTAGTGCTTTGTGATTTGGGGGTGAGGACTGTAATGCTGAACTATCTTGAGTTAGTAATTTTTTAAAGTATTTACTTTTCTTTTTCCTCTATTTTTGAGCACCTTTTTTTCAATCTGCTTAGTAATATATAAGAATACTACTTGTCTTTGGCTGTAACTATTTTTTATACAGTGCTGTTAGATTTTGCAATTACTTGCCACTGTTCATTAATGATGTATAAGCCTTTCTCTTTTTATGTGTTGCAATGTGTATTGTGTATGGTGTGCAACTTGAAATGCTTAGTAATCCAGGGTACTTGAAAGTGGGCAGGATCACATCTGGTGAGAGAACCACAAAAAACTCTTGCAACAGCCTCAGCTGTGAAGTTCAGGTTTATTTCCCACTGAACCAGGTGCACCAAACTGCTGCAGTGTGAGTGACCCTTCCTGACTGCTTGCATAGACCTGACAGTCTGCAGACAGGTCTGTTTTTTGCAGAGAAGTTCTGCTGCAGTTCATTCCTGGAAGCATCGTCATCCTGATAGGCCTCACACCTTGGCACCTGCCTTGTGTGAGAGCACTTTACTGTTCACAGCTTCGGTGTCAGCGTGCGGTCTGGAGTGAAGCATAGCTACTTCAGTCATCTAAAAATGTGGCCTTTCATAGCTCATATGGAGTTCTGGGGAGACATTTAGCTGCTCGGTGAAAAGCTAAATTAAGAGGGATTCTCTTTGCTCTTTGTACCACTTGTGTCTCCTGATTGTGAAAGGACCATGACTGGGGCTGGAGGGAGGAACCCCTTGTTTTGCTACAACCCAAAGCTGAAACATTTCTTTGTAACAGATAGTCTGGAGTCCTTGTTCTTTATTTTATGCTGTATGTCTTTTTTTTCTTATTTTTTTCATTGCCTTTTGAGTGTAGAGTATTTAAACAGTCTTGAATTTAGTAACAAAGCCAGGCTGGGAAAGGCAGGTCTTTGGGATCCTTCAGTGTTGCCTTAGGTACTTTTTCTGTTTAGTGTGCTGGCTGCCTTGAATCTCATTCCTAGCTGCCAATCTTCCTGCATCCTCATAATGAGATGTAAAATGTTAATGTGAATTTGGAATTGAGCTCCTGTGAGGGGATTTCACATGGTTGCTCTACATACAGACTGTCACTGCTGATTTTTAAGCAAAATTTTAACCGTGTGAAAGACAGGCTGTTGTGATAAAATAAGGTAATTGAAGATGGAGGGAGGAGGGAAGAGAACTGGTGTTAATAAAACCAAATTATTTTAGTGTCCTTGTGAAGTTTATAATAGGTGCGCAAGGTTGTGCTGTGCCAGTGAAGGACAGAGAAGACCCCTACTCCTGCAAGCTTCTGAACATCAGTAACCCAGGTACAGAAGTTAACTTTTAAATTCTATGGTCTGAACTAGAGCTAATCATCTTTTCTGAGAGTAGCTTGGGGAGTTTAACTGGGACAGCCAGCCTTGAAAGCAAATGCTGCCTAGAGCTTGCTGTCCTGACAGCTGCATAACCTCCCTGTGGGGACCACCTGCAGGCAAGACAGGGAGAGATACTGGGGTGTGTGGAGGGGAGGCCACTGGCTTCCAAGGGATTTGCATTCCCCTTGTGTCAGGGGACAATTGCTCCCATATAAGACACATTTTTACTTAATCCATGTGTCAGATGAAGTTGGAGAGAGCCAGAATGACCTGGTTTAGTGTCAAATGTGAAGAAAGTACCAGGGTGACAGTCTTGAGTGTCACATTGACTTCTCTGGTGACAAAGTGAATTCTGAGCAAGTCTGGCTGATAGATTTTTCAAATTTGGCTTTAGAGAGAGAACAACTAAGAAATGCACTATGGGAAAAAATTAAATGCTGACATATCAGAATTCCTAACTAAAATTGTAAATTCTTCCTGTCACCTTTTAATTTCTATTTAAGTTTTGCTCTTTAATTACAAGTTAACTAAGGACTGCTTGGCACTTGAGCCATGATTCAACACAAAATGCAACTTCTGTTACTTTCTCTTTGCTCCCAAGTGTAAATAGTACTTCAGGGCTTAGGGAGGCAGTAATGCCAAAAAGCAGGCAGCTGAATGAAGTGGAGGTGTATGCCATTTTGGTGGCATGAGTAAGTATTTTAATATGCTAATACACAGGTATTCATGCAGTCAAATAGCATTTTTTGTCTTCTCTCTGTGGATTTATTGTGTTTCTAATCTTTTCCCTCTGGATGTGTAGGCACTGAGCTGCAATTGCTATTAGCCTGCAGATTGATGTATCACTGAATTTCTCCTTGCTGCAGACTGCAGCCTGTTGTATTTTCTTTTACTCCAGTGTTTGATTATTGCTGTGTACTTGTGAGCCATGCTAATTAATCAGAATGCTTTGCATGTATCCAGTGTGCTTTGGGTGTATCCAGCTCAGAAACTAAGAAGTCTTCTTACCCTACGTCTGTCCTTTCTTTTCCATGCAGTTTTGAATCAGGAAATTGAAGCATTCAGTCTCCCTGAGGACATACCTTCTGTGCTGTCTGAAGACAGGATTGTCAGTGTGAACTTTCGTGTACTTTACCCCATTGTCATTACCAGTCTTGGGGTATTTTATGAGGCTGATGGGGTGGGATTCCAGAGGAACATCACAGTAAAACTGTACCAGGCAGAACATGAGGTACAGTATTGTAGTTATCTTTTGAAAGTGGACTCTTTGTTGTCTCTTTGTTGTGGATTATGTTCTTACAGAAAGTGATGTGCTGAATTGATTTAATAGAGAATTACTTAACTGGCAAGTGTCTGAATTACATTTTTCTTCTGTTGCATTGTAAATTCTTATTTCATTCATATGTATATACACACACAGACACATCCTGAATGAGGAAAAGATAAAATTCACAAAGTGCTGTGAGTTAATCTAAATGCTGTTATGAAAGAGCACTTACATCTAATTCCAGTGCACATTTTTTTGATTGTATTTGAGGTTCTAAAGTATTGATAGGTATTAAGGAATAAAAAATAAACTGTTGAATATATTTAGAACACATGTGTAGAAACATTTATTTGGTGTCTTCAAGCAGAGGGATGCAGGACAACTGTAATTTTTTCTTGTCTGTCTTCTGGCAAGACATTTTAAGATTTCTAGAAACTGGTATTATTTAGTATTAGGTAACAGTCAATCTTCATTGATAATTTCCTGCACTCCCAAGCTATTTTGGGTTTGATAGAATAGCTTAGTGCTAACCTGGAGGAAAAAAAATCATGAGGTAGGATTGTTGCATTTGATATATTGCATTTATCTCTACCAGTAAGTTGATAGGTGAATTTCAAGACTTCTGGCTGTTCTACAGTAGAAAGAATTTTAAGTATGACTTTATGATGAAATTCTAAATAATTTGGTTTGTTGTAGCTGTAATAAACCAGATTACAATGTAATTTTATTTTTATGTTTGCTAAATGGTAGAATTCTAAATGTTCAAAGTCTAATAATTTTATCTGCATTAGCTTTTTATTTCCAGTGAAGGTGAAAAATCAGTATCATAAGAGAGTTTGGAGACCCTTTTCTGAAGTCTGGGAATTTGGCAATGCAGCATCTTTATGTCATTTGTTAGTGTCTAAGAGCCTGTGTAATACAGTAGCACTTTTAATGTGTGCTGTGAGGGGTTTTATTTTGTTTTTGTTTTTTTTTTCTCTGTCATTCACAGGAAGCGATCTTCAGTGCTCGCTTCAGTCCACCAAGCTGTGGAGTGCAAGTGAACAGGCTGTGGTACAAGCCAGTAGAACAGTTTATTTTGCCAGAGGTATGTGCAGTATCAGAACTACCTGCAGTTCTTTTAAGTCATCTGAACAGACCGACTGATAAAACTGGCCTTTGCCTGAGGCAAAAAAGGGCAAATGAAAACCTTTAGAATGTTAGTTCACAGAATCACAGAATGGGTAAGTGGATGCAGGGGTATGCTGAAATCCAGTATTTTTTTTCACACCCTCTCATATCACAAGTAGTTAAAGAGCAAAAGCCTGAAAAATACAAATTATTTTAAAAATCACATTGTCAAATAGTAGCAATTTCAGAAAACTTTCCAGTTTCTGAGTGAAAACGGTACCTGCTTCAATTCTGTGGGGGAGTTTACAAGAGAATAGGACACCTCTTTCTCCCCTGTGCTTTATCCAACTTTAGTATACAAGACAGGGACGGGAGGATGGCACAGATTCCCAGAGAGCAACCAGAAAAGAGATTTCTGCTTCTCCTGTCTTGAGTATAACATCAAGACACTGTGTGTTATGTTTGCAATGACAGGATTATTTGAATAGTTGTAATGGAGAAGCTCTTACAGAGGGCTACTGAAATGTTGGGTTTTCATCTTCTGACAGGTCTAGTGAGGATATTTTCCTTCATTGAACATACATGAAAACAAGAATTAGAACTTCAAAAACCTTTTTGTAGGGTCTATCTGTACTATACTACATGAAGTATGACACACAGATTGTCATTTGAGGTTTTGAAACCTGTCAGCATCCTATGGCAGAGGTGGTTTTTTGGAACTTTTTCTTTCGGCTCTTTTTTTAGATGAATACCTCACAGAAATCTGGGAGAAGACTGCTTTTTGGGCAATAATCTGTGTCAGGGGCTAGAGCTTTGGGTTGTTTTCTTTTCTTTTTGGTCCTCTGGAGTTGGGAATACAGTCTATGAATAGCATTTTGGCGTGGGGATGTAGAACTTGTGGCTGCATAGGAAGGATGGTGAGTAAACACAGAAGGAACAGAATATAGGTAGGAAAAAACCTGATGGTGTTACAGTGGATGTTTAATGAACACTAGTTGACTCAGAATGAGAGTTCTAGTTAAGCAGACCCTCTCGGGTACAAGGAATTGTTCTCAGTAGACCAGTGATCTCTCACTAGATATATCAGCTGCCATTTTAGGTATTTTCCCTTCATTGAAATATTCTCCTGTAGTAGTGGACCTTTGCTGCCGTTTCTGGAAGTTGTGTTTGAGTTTGGGTTGTTTTATTATTCACAAAATTGTTTTATGAAAGAATGGAGAAAGAGAAGTCTGAAGAGGGAGGAGAGGACAATTTGGGCCAGTTTATTCCCTGATTTATTCCCCTGGCTCCATAAGAATGAATGCATTTGGAAACCTGTTCATTTTAAGGGGAATCTGCAGCTGATCGAGTGGTTTATCATCTTTATCGTAATTCAGTGTTTTCCTGAGTACTGTGCAAGTTTTTGTGCTGGAAGGAGACCTTTTGGGTGAGCAGACCACTTGCAGTATTTTCTGCGTATGTTTTGACAATCTAATTTCATACTGAAATGATTAAGGGTTTATTTAATTTGTTAAAAAATGTACTGGTTACCCAGTATATGGCAATTTGGTAGTATATCACGTAAACCTTTTCTCTGTAAGACTTTGTTCTGAGATACTAGAATTCTAGGCAGCTGTAATTTTGCTATAAATGATTGCATTTTTCCTGAGAGACAGATGGGAAGTATTTCCTTTGGAGAGGGGATATTAGTATTCATATATTTCTTTGTGTGGGCTTCCTTAATCTGGTATGTGTCATGCGCTGAATGCTTACAGGATAACATGATGTTTGTAATGCAGATTAATGGGGTTTATGCACAGCATGTAGTCTCCTGTGATAGTCAGGATGCTGAACCATACACGGTGATTCAGAGGAGATGGGAATGCCCATGTGTTCCTGTCTACTTGTTTGAGAGCAGTAAATTCAGCAAACTGTTTAAGCATCGTAAGATGGTTTCTGAGACCATATCTATTCTCTGCCTTTCCACCTTGAAGAAGTAATGGATTGTACAGACTGCTGAAGAGCTTCATTCATCTTTCAGCTGAAGTGCTGCTCTTTCTGCTCGTCTTGGGGAAAGCAAGGGAAATGCAGCATTAGAATAAGCATCTGGCAGGCCAGATTGTGAAAGACAGAATCGATCATTCAGCTTTGGAGCGACTGAAAGCACAGAAGAGCAGAACCACTAGCAGATAACTAAAACTCACACAGGGCCTCTTACAGCCAAGTCTTAGCAAGGCACTTATTTTGTCAAAAAGCCACAGGCCGCTTGCATGAAAATGGGACTCTGTACTAGGCATACTCTGTGTTACTAATGGGGAGTAGTTAGAGGAACAAAAAGCACAGCACTGTTTAACATTAGGGAAGGAGTTTGGCAGGGCTGCATTATGTGAGTACAGCTGTTCGGTATTCACTGTAAATGCCACTGCGCTCTGGCAGCAACAAGGCTGGAATTTAAATGGGGAAAAACAGATGATGTAGTCTCAGGTGTGCTACTAATGTTTTTGCTTTGAGCGTTTTCAGGCCTCAGCTTTCATTAAGAGGCTTAGAGTAAGAATAGCTGAAGGCTAAAGTCATTAGAAAATTTGCTTACAAGTCTCTCAACCTGGAAAATAATGATAGTTTGCAGCTTTAAGACACCTTGCACTGAGGTTCACTGGTAATAGCTGATTAAGACTCTTGGTACATGTTTGAAGTCAGTATCAGTGAGAGTCACTGGTGAGAATTTTAATGTTTCTGGTTGCTGAGGCATGAAAGGACTTTCCTGTTCACTAAACAACTTACCAAAGGTTGTGTCTATAAACAAAGCACCTAAGAGTGATTAGAGCCCAGTCCCTACAGCAAAAGAACATTAGAATGAGAAATGACAGTCAATGCAAACAGAAATTGAGCATGTGGGCTTTACTGTACAGGGTGTTCGGGGTCCTGCCACTAAAACCAGTCTTAATAATGGTCCATTTGTTTTGATAACTGAAAGATAATTAAACAAACAAGGAGAAGGTATTGAACATGCAAGACATGCAAGTCAGGCTTGATAAACACTGGCTAGCTCAATTATTAGATTATAAAGCTGGCATTATGAAAAATAGATGAGAGACTTCTGAAATACACAGCTGTCATTAAATACTGAGACTGCTGCAGATGTTAAGATCTACTTCTAGAGGAAAGCAAAGAATTGAGCTGAACTCTAATCTAGACTTAATTGTGTGTCAGTAACTGGAGAGTTTCTGGAGAGGGTTTGTAGTGTACAAGGAAGCTAAAATGGGGAAGAGATCAGTAAACAGACTTCCTACAGCAACTGAGATGCATCTACAAACAAGTCTTTTCTCTATGTCAAGGCCCACACTAACTACCACTGTGTTTCCTATGAAACTGGGAGAAACAAAAGGGAATGTGCTCACCTGGCAGTCAGGGGTATAATAACGTTGTAACTACTCTTTACTACTTTGTCAGAAGGGCAGAATTGCTTTAAAAATTTGAAAAAAATTATAATGCTAGCAGTACTCTGACGTGTACAACATGCCAACTATTCCTTTGCATGTTCTCGGGGGTCTTCAGTTTGAAGTGCTTTTAAATGCAAGAATGTACACACACACACACACACACACATATATATAAACCATAGAATGACATAGCTTAGTTTGACAGTTAAACCCAGAAAATTTTAAATATATTCGCTTGTCTTTTTCTTCATTATCAGCCAAGATATGAAGTCAGAGTTCTGTGACTCTCCTGCAGTGGCTTGTGGCACCTTTACCAGGATAAAGGTGGTAGTATTTTCCTTGGGGTTTTGCTGGTGTCAGGATTGAGTCTCTCATCTCTGTTTAGCAGATAACTAAAAAGCTGCACTTATTTCCAAATCTGTTTTAACATATTCTCTTTGTAATGCAGGATTTTTAGAAATTCATTTCAGGTCACCTTTAAATGCTGTTGTGATGATTTTGGAAAGCCAAAGCCTTTTACACTTGCCTTCTCTTAGAAGTGTAATGTTCCTAATACAGAAATTCGTGATTAATCTTAAAAGCTTGATTGTGTGGTACTGAGTTTCACAGGTGTATTTCTTTTATGAGTAACTTTTTAAATTGAAGTGTAAGTAAAACATCGATGTCAAGCTAAATCTTCTGTGAAGTTGACTATTTTAAAATAAAGAAGACCCAGATTGTTTGATTTTCATTCTTTGAAGTCTTTGAATACCTGAAAAACTGTGTTTTGCTCTTTTACCAGAGTTTTGAAGGTATCATCGTGTGGGAGAGCCAGGATCTTCATGGCCTGGTTTCAAGAAACCTTCATAAAGTGATGGTGAATGATGGAGGAGGTGTTTTCAGAGTCATTACAGTGAGTTCACCTTCCCTTCCACCATGTTTCTATTTTTCCTAAAAGTCTTGAGTATTTGACACTTTACTTTTCTGTGTTTCTCTGTGTAAATTAGTTCAGTTGGGCTTTTTCTGTTGTCTCAGAGAGGAAGTTTTTCTTTGCCCTCTAGCAGAAAATTATGCTTGTAAGTGGCATTTTGTCTTATTTTGGAGGGATGAAAACTCACCTTATTGTTTTTGTCAGATATGAAGCAGTATCAGTATATTAGAGATGACAAAATGTGGATGAAAAATGCTGTGCTAAAATCCCAGTTGATGGGACTGTTTTTTTTAATCTGGCAGCATGTTTCTTTTCCTGTCAATAGGTTGCTTGCTTAAATGTGCTGTGCTGTTGTAATTTAGCCAGAATAACTTTACATTTTAGTGTTAACTTGGAAACTAATTTTCTGAAAGTTTCAGGTAATGCTAGTTTTAGGTAAAACTTTAAAAAATGCCACAAAACTTTACAGTTAAAAATCTTAGTCTTTCATGGCTCATGGTGTGATTCCGAGGGTGGTCCTGTGCAGGGCCAGGAGCTGGACTTTGATAATCCGTGTGGATTATTGAATCCAACTCAGGATAGTCTATGATTTTATGATTATGCAGGTACCTATACCAGAAGAACTTTAAATTAATTTAATTCTCAGTTGCCAGAAAACTTCACACCTTAAAATCATAGGAAAAAAACGCATCAGTAATGAGAGATGAACTAACCTATTTCTTTCCATTAATCTGTTCCTAGCAGGCAGGGGAAGGGTCACTGCCACATGAACTCACAGAAGGTGTGGAGGGAATAGCAGGTGGTTTTATCTACACTATTCAAGGTAAGTCTGCAAAACGTTGCATCACATTTGATGTTATGATAAAACAGGTAATTTAAATTACATTTCTGAGGTATGATTTGTGCTGTCTCTGTGAACATAGTTGCCCTAGTTTTTCTTTCAGTGGAAACAATTAATTTCTTTCTGGGTTTTTTGTGCTTAAAGTCAATGTCCTTACTTGGTTCCTTTGCTTGCCTTTTGTCAGCCACTCCAGTTGACTTGCACCCCTTCATTTTTTTTGTCTAGATTCTCCTCTTTCTTTTTTGTTAACCAAAATCAAGTTAAAAAATGCTGTGCAATTAAATCTTTCCCTGGTATTTTCCACATTTTTTCCAGTCCTGCTGCTGTTAGAGGTACTGTATCATGATGTTCAATATTGGCAAACAGTGACTAACTAATGTAGCCAGCTCTTCTATCCCTTGTTGCTGTTTTACACTTATTTCAGCAGAATGTCCAGACTCTACAGGAGCTCTTTCTAGTGTCTGAGGTTTTGGCATGTAGCACTGGAGTTGATGTGTTCTTATTGGTCCCTCATACTCAACATAAGCAGTGACTTTCAGAGCATTGTTCCTGGGTTTTTATAGCGAGGCCTGGCAGATATAATTGGGCAGTCCTGTTGTCTTGTCATCTGTGTAGGAGCCTAAACTGAGGTGTGAGCTAAAGCCCCTCCATCTTGTTTGTCAAACTGTTCTTCAGCACCACAAACAGTCTCCTTACCTGCAGGATTTTTTTTTAGCTTTTACCGGCAGTCACTTATGTGATGTGGTTCGGCAGGAACCATCTGTGCTACATCAAAGCAATGCCTATTTGATTATATTTAGCATAGGATTGTTTGGGTGATTGTTGGTGGGTTTTTAATGTTAGATATATATACTTAGGAGTAATTAAGTATATAATTAACCTTATAATACTGTATGAAACAAGTAATTGTATAATATTACTCTACCAGTAAGAGTAATAGTGAAGTTGCAGACTGCTCTTTATATTAAAGAATCTTAAAAGGTTGAGTGCTTTTATGATTGAAAAGGAAGAAAATATTTTTTATTCCTTCAAACTTCTTGTGTCAGACCTTATAGATAAATTTCTTACAGACAACATTGCTTTGTTGTTCTTCAACTTTTACCGTTTCATAGAAATTTTAAAACTAATTGCAGGATTTTCATAACCCCATTCATTGAAACACTTTTTCAGAGTCGTTTTCTCAGTATATCCTGTATGATCAGACAGAAACACGTGAAATAGTATGTAGATAGGCATCTTTGTTTAATGATGGGTGCTGTTTCTTTCAGAAGGTGATGCTCTTTTAAAAAGCCTCCATACTCGCCCAGAAAGGTTTACAAGTCACATAAAAAACCTTGAAAAAGAAGATGCATTATTGAAGGAGGAAAGCAGCACATACGATGATATTGTTTTTGTAGATGTAATTGACACTTACAGAAATGTTCCCACTAAACTGCTGAACTTCTACCGATGGTAAGTTGAAAATAGCAAAGTGTTTTCTCTTAGGAATTTTGCTGCTTGTTATGCAAGATGATCCAGCAGATTATTTTGTCTGACAGGTTCCATGAAATACATGCCTTAGGTGATTTACTTCATTAGGCTGTATTTCTCTCTCACGATTTTGGGTGCATGTAGTGAGTAAAGTAACAGCTCCTATGGTTCTTGAATGCTGACCCTTGGTGCCTCAAATAAACATGAGCTGGCAAGACAGACTTCTGCTACCTAAGAGTCCAGGTGTGAAAACTTTCGTGTCTCCTTGTAATTTAATTTGTATCTAAGTGAAAACTAGCAGTTTTAGTCTTTCAAAGGATGGCTTTTGGCCAGTTTGTTTACTTAAGTCCACGTTTCAGTTTGTGGCCATTGCCTCATGTCCTGCCATTGGACACCACTGAAAAGAGCTTGGCTCCATCTCTTTACACCCTCCCTTCAGAGATTTATACATTAATGAGCTCCCCCCAAGCTTTGTCTTCTTCAGGCTGACCAGTCTCAGCTCTCTCACCTTTCCTCATTGGAGAGATGCTCCAGCCCCTTAATCATCCTGATGACCCTTTGCTGGACTCTCCACCCAGTATGTCCATGTCCCCCTTGTCCTGAGGAGTCTAAGACTGCACACTGCAGTGTAGGTGTGGCCACACCATGGATTTGAGGAGAAGGATGGGAAGCGTGTTTCCAGGGGGAACAGAAGGCTGATAGGAAGAATTTTCATAGTGTAATACATTGTGATGAATCTGATAAGTTGTTACCTCTAATTTGAAATTATTTGAATTACTCTGAGGCAACTGCTTCAATTAATTGAAAGTGGAGTAAGAAATATAGCTGGTAAGTTGTAAGTTAGCCAGAATTCAGTTCAGTTGCTTGCAAGATTATGCACTTAACAAGTTTCATGGTTATGAATGTAACTGAAGACCTGAACCATAGTTTCAGTTCTAAAAGGGAGTTTAAGTGTCAAGACTTAGATCTTTGTGATAATTTCTTACAATTAGCAGTATTTCAAGATTTAGTAATAAAAGGCTTTTAAAAATGCCTTTCTTGTTATGAGAAATTACCCTTAAAAGCAATGTTTGTAACCAGCTCGGTCATGATCCCTAGAAACTTAAGGGTTTTTTTGTTATTTTATGAGTGTCAGACATGCAACTATTTCAGACAGTTAAAGATTACATTTTTCGTATTTGAAGGGTGCTTTTACTGAGGAAGAGTAAGTACTGAGTTGTTCCCACAGATGTTTCTTAAAACATGTGACCTTCTCATTGCCCTTGAAGTGACTGTCTCATCCTGAAAGTAGGCAACTGACGTGTAGCCAGTGGCTTTTAACAGCTGTGCTGCCATCATCAACAGGGATTCATATCCTCCTGAGGTCAATACTGTTTAAGACAGATTCATTAGTAAATCCACCATCTGTCCTGGAGAACAAAACTTCAAGTTTGTTTTCTTCAGCTCATACCCAAGTCCACGTTGGAAGATTATCATCAGATGTAGCTGCATCTCCTTCCTGGAGGACAAGCAGTCAGCCTTGGCTGATAGAGAAAACTTGTAAATAAGTCAAGGGTAGGAAAGACAGTCCTTCCCTCCTCTTCCTTCCTCTGCTTCCCAAAAAACCCTTGCAGAGTCTTGTATTGTGTATCTGTCGTTTGTCGTGTGCAGCTCAGCACCTCATCACTTTCCTTTTTGGCTGCAGGACAGTGGAATCGGCGAGTTTCGACTTGTTGCTGAAGACAGATGATGACTGTTACATTGATTTGGAGGCTGTTTTTAACAGGATAATGCAGAAAAAATTGGACAGGCCAAACATTTGGTGGGGAAAGTGAGTTTTTTTTCTAACTTGTCTTTTGAACATACCATGTCGTTACTGAACAGATTAGCAATTTAAGTCTGGTTTCATGTGTGTTCCCCTTTTCTGCCTAAGGAAGCCAGTTAGAAAAAGCAGGACTTCTGGATGTGTTAGAACTTTGAATCTCAGAATACAGAAATCAGTTATTTACAGTAACTTTCCAGAGTGTGCCTTTACAAGGAGTTAAACTTGCTGAATATCTTACCTACTTTTAAAATGTGTTACAGACATCTTTGTCATGGTGCTTAAGTAAATTAAAGTATTCCAGCAATAAAGTTAAAAGGCCAGTACATACTGCAGAAATGTAAACACTTCTTTTTGTGAAGCCACTGTGATTTTTCTGTTGGGTTTGAGGAAATGGGGTAAACAGGAGAAACAAAATTTCCTTTATGGTCTGTACTTTATTTTGACATCTGTGAACTACCCATTTTTGCTGCTGTTTGAAATGGTAGATCTGATCAATGAATTTTTGAGTGAACTTCCCCAGCCTGTATTACACTGTGAGTAAATAGGGGGATCAAAATAGCCCATATCTTCCCTTCCATCCATGGAATTCATTGCAACTCTGGTATAGCACCCAGTAGAGCAGAAACTATAGCACTACCATCACATTCAATATAACATAATGGTACAATGAGCCTTCCCCTATTGCCATCTGCTTACAGAAGAAAAACAGGCCTTGGCTGCTCTGCTTCACAAATCTGGTCCTGACTGATGCTTACTCATAAAGTGATTTAATAAGGTGTGTAGTCGAGTGTGTGTGAAATAGCTGGCTATCTTGTAGTTATCTCAAAGATCTGTAGGGGTGACATCTTCAAGTGTAAATTCTCTAATAGTCACAGGTAAGGCAAGTGTGAGGTGTAGGGAACAACACTGAAATAACTATGGAAGTATGAAATGATTAGCAAAGCAGGTGCTTCTCAGTCTGGAGGGGCTTGCACCCTTCCTGCTGTGACTTGATAGAGTGGAAGATACTGAGTCTAAAGTGAATTCATGTGTCAGATGTGACTTCTGTCTACTTGGTGCTTTAAGACGTCAGCTTCAGCTGAGAGTGTGCAGCATCTGGTAACAGATCTGCCACTCAGCTGTAATTCCTCCTTCAGAGCTGTTGTCTGAGGTGACAATTCTTAGTATCTCACTAAAGCTTTCAGCTGCTTGTGCTCAAGACTGAATTCAGCAATGCTGAACCTGTTTGTAAGCTGGGGAGAGCCGGCTGCATTGACACAGTTAGCCACTTAGCTGGGAGTGCATCAAGTATTAGTAAGGCCAGGGGAGTGCAGTACGAGCCTGTTCCCAAACAGGAGAAGCTTCTCAGTTTGACAGGGTCAGTAGAGCTGCAGGGTGCGGCAGCGAGGTCTGCCACGCTGCCTGGGGCTGGGAGGCTGTGTGGAGACACTGCAGACAGAGCACCACTGGCTTTCTGCAGGCCTCTCATAGTGAATAAAGTCTTCCTTAGAGAACACCACTGCCAGGAAGGTTTCTTTGTAATTCAGTAACGGCAGCCTTTGAACATCAGCTTGTTGAGTTTCATTTGGTAAACAGCTTAGAGTACATACTGCTTCCTGGTTTTTAAGCAGCCACTAGTTTTGTTAGGAAAATGGGCTGTGTAACATTGCTGTATCTGGATGCCTGCTGGAGGCACTGACCGTGTCATGTTGATTAACCAAAGGGCAATTACTAACAGGACGCAGATGCGCTTGTTACAGAACACAGGTAAGGATGCATGTGCTTACCTGGATCAAAAGCCAGCAGCAAGGTGCAGCAGGAGGCCTGACTGTCAATACTGCTTTTGTTTCTGTTCAGAGAACTTTCTCTTATTACTCAGGATTGAGACCAAACAATAGTTATGATTTTAGCTCTTGTGTGCCCTGGAGAAATGAGACTAGGAACTATAATTAGGATCACGTTCTACTTCTTCCTCTTAATATTTGTTATCAGTGTTACTTCAGTTGTTAGCAGTGTTCATAGGCTCCACAGAGGGCTCTCTATAAGCATCTCATGTCTAACATGGTCTTCAGTTTCAGACTAAATTGGGCAGTTGATCGAACTGGGAAATGGCAAGAGCTGGAGTATCCAAGTCCTGCATATCCAGCCTTTGCTTGTGGGTCTGGCTATGTCATCTCCAAAGACATTGTTCAGTGGCTGGCAAGCAACTCTGAAAGGTTAAAGACATACCAGGTAATAAAGAGTTGGTTCAGTTTTTCTGTCTTAAACTGATCTTGAAACAACATGTCCTGAATAAGTTGGAAAAAAACATTGCTCAAGTGTCAGTCTTGGGCTCTCCCAGCTAATGCTGGCTTTAGCAATGCTTTTGGTCACTATGCTTAGTGACTGTTCTAGTCAAAGCACAGATATTTTGGACTGAGAACCTCTAGAGCTGTAATATTTGTTTTTATACTCTGTTCTTCTAAGAGCAATGTATTAACACAGGAGAGCTGGGAGGATTAATTTAACAGCCCTAAAATAGTCAGATGCAGGTTTTTGTAGTTACCATTCTTTACTCCTGGTAGACAATGCAACTTATTCCAGGTGACCAAGTGACACTTTATGCTTTCCTGGTGCTAATATCTGTATTTTTTATTTTAACGTGTCACCTCAGGGTGAAGATGTGAGCATGGGCATCTGGATGGCAGCTGTAGGACCCAAGCGCTATCAAGTAAGTCTGAAGGAATAGTCTGATCTTAAGGAAAGAGAACATTCCTGTTGTTCCAAGTAGCATAAAACAGGGGAAATGCTTTCTCTTGAAAAAGAAATTGAAACAACCATTGAACTAAAACCCAAAGGAAAGGAAAAAGTTTAAAGATGTAGTTAAAAGAAAAACCACACAACCCCCACAAACCACCTGCAGTACCCATCCCTACCTCCCAGGTTCTCTGATCAGGTCAGCTGGGGACCTTTGTGTGCAAGTTTGTTGCTATAAATGATTCTTGGAAGTGAACACTGCTGGAGACTAAATTCTGTTGAAATGATTCTCTAACAGGATGGCCTCTGGTTGTGTGAGAAGACATGTGAGAGTGGCATGCTGTCTTCCCCCCAGTACTCTCCCCAGGAACTGAGAGAGCTCTGGAGATTAAAGGAACTGTGTGGAGATCCGTGTAGATGTGAGGAAAGATGATGGACTTGCCTTGGAAAACAGGGTACTGTATAATGATCATGGAAAAGTGTACATTTTGACTCATTCCTGGAACAGTAAGAAACATTAAGGTACCTTTTAATGTTGGCTTTCAACTGAAGTATAACAATATTTGCACATCCCTTTTGATAACTACAAGTGGACTGATACTATTCATTTTCTATAGTGTAGATGTTGATCTGACAAAAACCAAAATGTTTAAGAGAAAAAAAATTTCCTTTTTATATAAAGTCAAAGACCTACTTGTAATTAATAAATGCACATAAGAATGCCAACTAGCCTGTCTTTTGTAAATTAAAGTATTACTGATTTAACTCAGTGTAGAGCAGTACCAGGATCCAGTGGAGAGCTGTGTTCAGCACCAGGGCATCTGGTAAGTCTTGCTGCAGCAGGTTCTGTCCTGTCTAAGGGGCTGCCCTCGTGTGCAGGGGCTGGGACAGCAGTGGTGCTTAGGATTTATGCTCAGTTTGTTTATACCATTGCCATTTTAGATAAAAGCAGTATCAAAGTTTGCTTATACCAAATCTTCAAGTACTGCAAACTCCTGATTAGGAGGGATTTCTGAGAGCTCACTGGTTTTAGATATGAATCTGAGGTTACACAAGTGAAAGTAAAATAAGATTGAGGAACAGCACACTAAAGAATGTAAAATAAGTAGCACCGGTTGCAGTGTGCAGAGAACTTATTTATATTGTGCTATGTTAACACTGTAGGGTACAATAAAGGTCTGTCAGATTTTGAACTTAATAGGCCAAGGGTGTGTAGCTACTTTGAAAATTATTGCTGGGTTTTGTTTGCTTTAAGGTTGCTGGATGTAGATGAAAACAAAAAGCGAGTAGCCTCTCAGTGCAGCACTAACCTTGTCTTGTAAGCAAAGAGATCACAACTAAACCCTGTACTCAGTTCAGTAAAACAAACTCACCGCTGCAGTGGGAAGGCCATATAAGATCTTGGCAGAAAGGTTACCTTGAGTTTTATTTAATTGAAGCATTTTAAGCACTGTTTGGTATCTCTCAAGTAAGACAAATGAGCAGATGCTTTCAGGGAGGCTTAAGTTGAGGAGCTGAACGTGCAGCTGTACAGCCCTCTGGTGCCACGTGTGAAACTCGTAGGTGCCGGTGCGTGTCTTGAGGCACAGGCTGTCCGTACTGCCCGAGGGCACTGTCACTGCTGCAGCTCCACTGTTGGCTTCTCCTTCAGCCTAGCAAGAGAGTCCCTCCTCACCACCGTACTAACACACAGTCTCCACTTTCTATTGAGTAAAACTGCAAAGGCTTCAAGTCATTGTCTAGTTCAACTTCTTTTCCTTCCAGCTAGAATAGGAAAGAAAAAAAAACATAATCAGACTTAAACTGAAATCCCTTCATGAAAACCAAATATACATCAGGTAATTGCAGTCAGGGAGAATCTGTCATGTTACAGGAATGAAATTAGGTCCTAAATTACAGCAAGAAGACTGCCCTCTTGAAGTGAAAAGAATTTCTTAGGTAGTATTTTAGAACATGATATTGACTGTTAGCAGCATGAAGTATTTCATTGTTGAATTGCCCATTTTTAACTCACTTTAGAACTTTCGTAGGACAGTTTCAGTTCCGAACCAGGGATTTTAAATAGGCGATAGAGCAGTCCTTTGACCTTCTGAATAGTCATGGACTCTGCCAAGGGAGAAGAAAGAAAAGTTAGTAAAAAAAAAAGCTGCTGCCACTGAGCTGTAGCAAAGTACCAGTGTTTCACTTTGCTGGCTTACAGCAACAGAGAAAGGCTGTATTGCTGCTTCAGCTCTAACACTGCAATAACGCCTTTGGTACCCAAAACTGTAACTGCTAATATCGAATGGAAAAGGGTTAATCCGTGGCCAATACAGTAGGATATGCTGCTACAGTTTAGGGGCTTTGATCCCATATACCAAATTAAAGTGTTACGGCTTCATAACTGACCGTTTTTTGAGTTTGTGTTTCTCCATGCTAATCTAAGTGACCTTTGGGACACATACCAGTCAGGTTCTGACTACTTGCATCTGGCAACTGTTCCTTGAAGTTTTCATTACCAGGAATTGGCTTTCCCAGCACAAGTAAGTGAATGTCACTGTGGAACTAAATGCTATTCTCAGGAATGGCATAACGTTCTTAGTCCCAAACAAATTGTCAGCAGAATTGAATTGTTTATATTGCGACGTCAGTTATAGGAAGGGATATTTTTTGTAATGGATCCTGAATGAGTAGATGTAGTTTGTTCCTGAGGTGATACCCATGTTTGCAATAGATATGCTCAATATTTTGACTGAACTTTCACTTCTTTTGAAGCTTTATCTAAAGGCACAGCAATAGTGAGTTATTCCTGTAATACCACACGTTTACTTAGACAAATATTTTTCTATCAAACATTTTTGTAAAAGCTGTATCTATCTGATTTTATGCAACTTGTGATAATAAATGTGATTTTTATTTTAGAATAAAGCTTGAGTAAGTCTTTTCTCTCTGACTCCATTCTGACACATCTTTCCAAAATATCAGCTTGATTTAGAACCATCTTACTCATTCTAGTCTCACTACAGGCACTAAAACTTAAAAGGATGAATTTGATAGAGCTCAAAAGTGGATTTCTAACAATGTTTTAGATACTAGACCTCATTATCTGTATCCACACACTATGTAGTTGGCTCTTATGACTTTGTGTTCTGGTTACTCGGTTAACACATCCACCAGATTTTGCCTTTAATTGCCTCAGGCACGTTAATCATGAAACCAGCAGCAGAGGTCATGAGACAAGCATCAACTTTCAAGCTTCAAGCTGGACTGAAAGTAAGTATAAAGGCCAGAAAAATAATTACTTTTTCAAACAACTTCCACCTCTGTCATTTCTTTATATGACAGAGGAAAGTCTCCAGGAGCTGACAAAGCCAGAGGCAGCTGCCATTCTTTAATACAGTTATTTGAAAAGGAGCTACAAAACAACTGCTTGAACACAAGCCAAGACTTCTTACCTGGTAGCTTTTTCTCTATTGGCTTCTGTTCGGGTTTCTCAGGACACTTAATTGTCAAAGCTTAAGGAAGAATGGTGAGACATTAGTGAAAGAATAGTAAGCCTGCTCTGGCAGGTGCACAGTCTTTCTTGTCTGTTTTTATGACAGATTGTTTCCCTGAGCTCAGCCTGACTGTCTAAAAGAATTAGGATGTAGCCTGCATCTGAGCAGCTAAGATTGCATTTAGTCATTCTCAGAAAAATTAAAAGCAATTTTATTCAAATAATGGAATTTTTATTCCTCTTTGGTAAATTAAGGAAAAACATTTTAGAAGTGACTCTTATGCTTAAGATTTTTTTGGGTCAAAAGGAATATTTACCTAAACATGCTTAATTTCTTTTGGGTTTCGGTTTTTTTTTTTTTTTTTTAAATAACCTGCAGTAGAATGGAAACTGCTTATTCAGTTTAAAACAGGCTTTTGGCCCTCACTATCTCAAAAGCACCATACAAATTATAAAGACATTATGAGCCCAATTCTTTAACAAAGATTAAAAGACTTATCCTTAAAAAACAAGGTTTATGTTACATCTAGCCAGCTCGATTCCTTTTTCTATTTAGTCTTCCACCCCAATGCATTAGAGTATAATGCCTTAAAATACTATTTTGTCCATGGAGAGAAAAAAGGTTCTGTTCTTCTGTCATCTTGGAAACAGCTGCATGAATTTGCAAGTCCAGGATGTGACCTAGATTAAATATGTTGACAGCTCCAAATATCAAAGCTACCCATATTTTTCTTGTCTGTCCTAAAGTCAAGAAATTATAAAATGTCAGAAAACAGTGCAGCTGAGGTTAAAACCTCAGATGTCTTCTGTAAAGAAGCCATTCATACTGTCAGAATGGAATATCCATTACCTCTACTCTTCATTGTCATAATTAAGAAAATCATTTGGCTTGGGTTGAGGGCAAAATAGAGAGTCCACAAAAGAGGAATCTAGTAAAACTTACTGATACAGTTCTGAAAAGCAGAATTGCAAGCTGGAACTTTGTGACATCTCAAAGGCTTTTGAACCTTTTGTTTTCCATATACACCCAGGAAACACTAAGCTTATAAAATAATCTAAATGCAGAAGGAACAATTTTGACCATTTCTGGCCTCTTACTCAGAAGCTGATTTTTCAGAGTCAAAGGCTGTCGTCCCTTCAGCTCTCCTTCTTCAGGCGCACCATATTCTGTGTGAAGGGAAGTGCACATAGATGTGAACCCTTCAAAGACTACAACTCCAGAGAAGAGCTAAGAGCACTGTGGTGTAGGATCAGTTCCTCAGACACGAGCCTTGATCAACTGCTAAAGCACTTGGGACAGGGAGAGGCTGCTTAACATCTCCCAGGGGAAGAGGGGCTGCCTGCTCACCAGTAGTGGTGGGGCAGATGGTCACAGGTGTTGGGATCTCTGAGCCACAGTGCCCTGGAGGGTGCAGCGCTGTCCAGCCACCCCGCAGGAGCAAAAGCCACTCCCCCACAGGCCTGCCAGTGGGTAGGCTTTCCTACAGCTGTAGCAGCGCATGGAAAAACCATCCAGGGGAAGCGAACTTAAAGACAGACCAAACTGGTACTGCCACAATGCCAGAACTGAGGAAATGCTGCTTTTACTTGTACTTACTAAGACAAAGTGATGGGTATCTGGGATGGGCAGCAAGAAACTCTCTGCTTGGTTTGTTTTTCTCTGGGTTCCAGTGCCCACCAGCTTCTAACCAGTCATTTCCAAAGATTTTGCGATAATCAAGCTCTGCTCCTCTTCTTTCAGCAGGAAGGATCTGTACTGACACAGGAATGGCACATAATATAATTATATACCTTTCCAGAGAATAAAATGAAATTAATGACACTGACTCCTTGGTATTACTTGGTGTTTGCCATGTTTTAATGATACCAAGAATCCTACAAACCATATCTTCAAATCCTGACTGATCCATATATTCAGTACATTTTAGAGCCATTAAGAATTCTACAGCCCTTAAGTCTGTGCACTGACTGAACCCATGAATGATCTTGCAGTACATGATGGCACAAGGATGTTTTTTGTAGCTGTGGATGAGACACTGCTTCTGCTCTCCTTTGTGATAAACATTTGCTGAAAGTTTGATTTGGTTTAGAT
>VXBX01008037.1:318430-364307 GCA_013400415.1 Scytalopus superciliaris
TTTTTTTTTTTTTTTTTTTTTTTTTTTTTTTTTTAGAGTGCAGGTTTTGTTAACAGTTCTGCAACTTCCACACAATACAGGTCCTTGGAAAACCCTACCACTGACCCACCTTCTCCTAGTCCTCTCTGAGTTAGCAACATTGAGAAGGAGGGCTTGGTCCTGTAGCCCTGTCAACTGCCCCACTGATGTAGGTGCTGGACTAGTTGGCATTTTACTTTTCCTGCATGCAAACAATCAGTAACCTCAAAAGAAACTGAAAACAATTCCTCAGGCAGTGATTTCATGTTTTTCCCTAGACTTGTGCAATTGAAATATCACATACCTCACAGTTGTTCAAAACCTCCAATTGACTTATCTTGGCAATAATCAGCTGTATCAGGGTCTCTGGGTTCTTCTCTGTGTCCACAAAAGGGTTATTGTTACACTGCAGTGACCGCAAACTTGGCAGCTTATCAAGCTCATTGATAGATGACCACTGAAAGGCAAGGGGACAGTCTTTTGAGGAAACATAAAACATAACTTCATTTCAGAACAATACATGGTAACACTGACTTTTCCTGTACAATAAACAGGACTGAAAATATTATTTTGATCATCAGAACTAAGTACTTGGATCCTGTTGATTCAGCTGAGGAAAGAACTGCACTACATTTAATTTTAAAAAACCCCAAAACAAAAAAACCAAAGAGCTAGTCAGAATTTTAGATCACTAGAATTATGAGGGAGCAGAGGGATATGACTAGCTACAATAGACATGTTTAACTGACACAGTAAAAAAAGTTTTTACATTTTTAAATTATGCCTCTGTGTTGATCAAAGCATTCAATAGTTGTCTCAGAATCTTAAAATCAGAGAATAATTTAAAAAGCAAACTCCAAGTTATTTTTAAACAAAGATATATGTATTTAAAAAAATCAGAAGCTATCACAATGTAACCTACCTGTGATATTTTATTGTCATTTATTGCAAGGCGTTTTAGCGAAGGAAACATTTTAGTCTTGCATCCTAGGAAAAAGAGTAAATTATAAGAAAACAATGAAAACTTTACATAAACAATTATAAAACTATAAATAAATTACTTTTTTTACGTACCAAACTCAGCATCAGGGAAGTGTATAGAAGATATGCCAGTGTTTCTAAGTATTAGCTGTTCTAATCTGAAATGTAATAGATACAATGATCACTGTAAGTGGAACAGGAAGTTCTGTGTAAAGAAATACTACCTAATTATTATTTGTTTTAAAATAAACATATACAGCTTTTGACATGGTGCATAATCGCTGACAGATGAACAGCAGCCTCACAGACAGTACCCAGACTTCAGCAGTGTTCAGGGAATAAAATTTTCAGAGAGTAAGTGCAACAATTTCAAGCTTTCAGAATGGCTCCTGATTTTAAAATGTGTGATTTTAATCGCTTGTGGCTATTTAAAATCATGGCTGCTATTCTGGTGTACAGTGAAAGATAATTCCACAAATTAGCAAAGTGGGGTAAATTGCTTCCATCTCGTAAGTATAAAATGAAAACCAAATAAAACACAGCATAAGAATGTGTTATTATACAACAAAAGTAGGATTATATTAAAATAGCTCAACTAAATAATGCAGTTACTCTCCTCAAGAGGGCAAAATGCCACTACTTCAAGATCTCATAAATCTTTCATGCAACATCAGTACTACCATATTTCAGTCAGCAAAGACTATGGAGATGAATATCCAAGACACAGAATTCCCTGCAAATCTGTTTACAGCTACCTGGGGAGATGTGCTATTAGATGCAGCTGATTTCCATCCAGTAACTGGTTGTCTGAAAGGTCTAACAGCTTCAGGGTCTGCAGAACATTATCAGGCCTCATATATTGGAAAAAATCCCCAAAAACAAGAGAAACAGAACATTTAAAGTTATTTGCTAATGAAAACACTGGTTTCCTAAGTGTAGAGGTGTGTGCATATAATTGTGTACATTTATAAATGTTTTGAGGTACATCATGTGACATTTGCATCAATTACTTTACAATTATGTCATGGTGACATAAATATTGCAGACATGTAACTTCATGCACTACATAACTCTGTGGTACATCAGTCACTAATGACTGACTGACTTATGTTACTCACCTTTCCAAAACTGTAATATTATTAGAAGAAAGGTACAACTCTTCAAGTGCTGGCCATCCTTGAGCACAAAGAAGAACCTAAGAGCAAAACTTTATTTAATATAACGAGTGTTGGGAAAAATATTCCAGAAATTATACTTTATGGAAATTTGCTCTGAACATGATCAGAACAAGCTGTAGCTCCCAAAACCAGAGAAACAGTCATTAAAGATTTCCTAGCCTTCCCTTTCTTCCAGATGGCTCTCCTGTGCCTGGATCCACCAAGAGAGGTGACATCAAAGGGTTTCTGCAGTCACAGGACTTACAGTCCCAGGCTGGAGGCTGCCCTTGCAGCTGAGGCTGCGTGACCTGAAAACTGAGTTGATTTCATTCAGAGGGTTGGAGTAATCAGGTTTTTCCCCAGGATGAGGTGAGGAAATGGCTGCACAAACTCTATATGTGTACAGAAGTTCTAGAACCAGCTACCAGTTCTGGAACTTCTGTACTTCTCATCAGAATTCTGACAGAATTTTTTGAGTATTTATCAGAGTTTGAAGGTTTCTCCTGTAATGGGACTGTGCCAGCCTATAAACCCAATAAAAGCCAAGAACTGCATTAATCCAACACATATCCTGAAGTTTTCAAGTTCTCTAAAGAAAACAAATCAGTTAAAAAGGGCCACAAATTGAAAAAAGATACATTTGTTTTAGATCTTATGCCCTGAAATTACATAAAATTGCTACTTTACTTTATACAAATTTTCTTGGCAAACATCTATGGCAGGTAACCAAACTTAAACACTTATTACAAAGCAATAGAAATTGCCGGCATAAAACAGTCTTGTATGCAATTGTGAAAGTGTCAAAAATTGCACAGTTCTAGCACATGAAATTCCATAAGCACTGGAACTGACTGCTTTTCTACAGATTTGTGCCTGCAAGTGGCAAATTATTCTTTTCACTGAGGTTTTTCTGCTGTGTATTCTCCAGAGTCAAATTAAGCGTGAGCTCATCCTGCTACTCCTTCCTTGGTTACAAAACTTAGAGGGGCTCTTTCATCCATCTACATTCCTGTTTTCTGGGAATTTGTAGGTAATAAATTATTTTTAAGCTCCCACCTCTTTTAAATTCTTTTAAATGTGTGATTGTAACTGACTAGCAGATTCAGAGTGTCTGAGATGCAAGAACACAGACATAGAGATGCACAGTGCAATCACCTAAAGCTTGCTTTTAGAGGAGGTTACGAAGGTGACAAGCACTGAGTTCAGAGATCTGGACAATCCAGTTCAATTCGTTATGTTTCTAGTTAACCCATTCTATAAACATCCACTGTCCTTGGCACCATTCTCTCTGTTACAGCTGTATGAAGTCACACAGCTGGATGTACATGTAACTGTCTCATATACACCACACAAAGTGTTAACACTGACATCTCTTCAAAAGGCAGCTTTTGATTTGAGGCTTAGCTGCTTCATACCCAAAAATAGGAAACATCATCCTGCTGACATATCTGCAACACGCAAAAACTTACAACCTCAGATGTAATGACTTTTTCTGCTCCAAAACAAGAGTAGGAAACACCAATATTTTATCTCTCTAATCTGGATAGTGTTTCTCTACGTCAACAAGAAAAAAACAAAATAGTTAGCTACTGGTGATGAAGGAAAATGACAAGAAACCTGCAGAGTCAAGAGATGAGGTGCATGTTCAGTAACAGAGAACCCTTGGGTGATTCCCCCACAAAAAAACATGTGTTGTGACGGATGGAACAGAAAAACTGCACCAAACTGAAGCATCAGATCTTTCAATAGATGGACCAAATTATTAGAAAATTCCCAAGACAGGTCACATCACAATTCTAAGAAAATCAAACAGTCCAATTTTCAGCTGTTGCTTCAAACAGCTTCTACAGAAACAAGAGTTCACAGATGTGACACTGAACTAACACTCGGGAAAGATCAGAGGCTCATTGTGGATAACTGATGGGGAGGCTGCAACAAACAGCCAGGGGAGTAGCCACTGATGAGCAAAACCAGAAAAATGGAAATGCAAGACCTATTGCAAAATCAAAAAAAAAGACAGGAAACAATTGTCACCATGTAAGTCCATGATGCTCCTGTATTTTTAGTGTCTTTATCCCAGGAAGCAAATAATATAAATGGGAAAGATACAAAGAAGCTATATAAGAATAAAAGCTATGAAACAGAGAATAGCTGTTCTCAGGTAATTCCATATAAAATATTGGGAGTTATTAAATGAAATTATCAGACAGCAATATGAAAACCCCAAAAGGGTTAAATTGATCTTAAAAGATGTGGATAGCAAAATTTTCAAATGGGTTCTTAATACAGTTAGATAAATCATGAAACAAAAGCCCCACAAAGAATAATTAGACTAAATAGAGATACATAGTCTCAAGATCATAGACACACAATTCCAGATTACTAGAAGCTCTTACCATATGCTTACCCTTTGCCTAGAATTTTTCCCAACTATCTGATACTTGCTAATGTCAGAAACACGATCCTGGCACTTCTGTTTTAACCCAGATTTTTCTTTTACCCTGTATAATACTAGATTATATTATAAATGTAAGATCTTAGTTTGAAAACTGACTGAGAAATATAACATTATGATTGAAATGCTGAAAAACAAAAAAGTTTTGCAGCCATAAATATGAATTCTTTACACTCAAATACATTAATTAAATTTCTAAGTCACTGGTTGTTAACTTTAGGATATTTTACTGGACATTTTTCCCTCTGGAAGGTTATATGTTACGTTTTGGACAATCAATCAACAACTATACAGGAATAAGCTCTTTTACTGGTATACTAATAGAAATCTCAGATGCATTGAGATATATGCAAATAACACACTAATGAAAGAGCTTTCTTGAAAACTGATGTTCAAGGCATGTAAATGTGGAGCTATGTATAATTGCATAACAATTAAGCATGTCCCTCTATTGTAAAAAATATTTCAAAGCAATGGAACAGATTAAAAAAGAAGGCAAATCTTCTCTTTTGAAACTCTCCTCATGCCATATATCCTTACATATGTCAGTAACCTATTTTGAAATGTTGCACACCATTAAACTGTTTTAATTTTAATTAAAACATTTCTAGGACTTTCAGACTTTGGTTATATTCCCATTGGCAATCACTATATTTCTTCTCTTCTGCCTGGATTATATTCTGTATTATTTTTGATTTAAAAGTCGACTTTTCAAGTAACTTCCCTTAGAGTTTAAGCAGTAATATTTTCAAGTGGTTTGTTCACACAGTACTCAGTAGGTACTGTAGGTAGAGTCAGCTAAGTCCCTTTATTTTTTCCCTTTTGCTTGGCTGCTCTGGAACAGCACTTTCAAGCACAGGCTTATGTCTCTCATCTTACAAGGGAATGAATTGGAACAAATTTCTATTTCATAAAAAAGATTTCTGAACCAAAAATATCTTTACAGTGATGACAAATCATCAACTAGAGCAGAGTTTCAAAACCAAATGCAAAAACTACTTGATTTTAAACTGCTCTGAGTAACTTGGGCTTTCTCTCTGAAATGTAGTTATCCCCAGAGAGGTCTAATCTGCCTGCAGCAATGGCTCCGACCAGCCTTTGGTCACCCCAGCATGGAGGAAAAGCTGCTGGCAGCTGCCAAAATTGTCACCAGCACAATGCACAGATTGACTCTGATGGGCACTAGATGACATTTACAGTGCTTGTAGCCACTTAGTTCTTCCATTCACTTCACCACTCATTGTCGCTGTTGTGGAAGGGTTATCAACTGTCCTACCGTAAACCTCGTGGATTTTTTAAGAGCCCAGTGAATGAACAATAAACAAAAATATAGCAGGGACTGTCCTCAAGCCCTGCTGCAAGACAAAAGAATGAAGAAGCTTCTTCCTACTCAAACCCCAGTGTTGGTAAGTGCTCTTTTACTGGATAGTGACTGGCAGGGAAAATCTGAGAATTCATGTCATTTTACCATGCACTGCTGCAAAATCTGTCCCTGAGAAATCTAAATAGCCTAGAATTTACAAGCCATTATAAGTAATGTGACACTACTGAGATGTACTTACTAAGCCCCATCCCTGAAAAAAGGCCCACTGCTAACGTATTTGACAAGCAGACTGCATTCTTAGCAAGGCACAGTATTAGGGGAGAGTCACTGAAATGTGAAAGTCAGAGCTTTGTTCTGTGCTCTGTGTTGCACACAACCAGGCATTGTGTGCTTCAAGAACCATCAGTATGTGCCAAGATACTAAGCCAATCTCTTGTTGATGCAGAGTGATGCCAAAACAAGCATTTCTAGCTATATTGACATATTTTCTTTCCATTTGCATTTGTTTGTTACATACATAAAAGTACAGACAAACCTTCAACAACTACAAGGAACCAAAAAGTTTCCATTTAGACAAATATAGTCCAACTGCTTTATCTTGACTTGGCAATTTACAGATGTAACTCACTACGTAACTAATGCAGTTACCCCACAGCACCTTTTCTAGGGATGATTACATTTCACTGGAATAATATAGTGCTTAAATGTTTACTGTGCTTTTCTTGCCTTAAAAACCTAATAATATAAAATAAAAACAAACTCAGAAAAGGCCATTACCTCTGCCCACGTTATCTCAGTTTGATTAAGTGCCAGAATCTTCAAATTTGAAAACGCACTGCATATAGAACTTGATGTAGATGGAAATTTCATTTTGTTTTCACTGTATAAAAAGAATGTTTGCATAATGAATAACTGCATTTATTTAAGTTACTAGTTTGGAATTACGTGTTAAAAAGAAAAACAGTTTACACCAAAAAAAATTTTAAGAATCATTGCCAAGATGTCATATATTTTTAAATATAATAAAATATACTTCTACTTATAGTCAAACATACTCTTTCCTAATTTATTTTTCTACTTCAGGGATACATATTTATTCATCTGTGGCCTTTCTCCCCTTCTCCTAAGTTTTGAACATGAAAAGGATGTTTTTCATTAATATTTAATGACTACAAAAAACCTCACTAGCAAACTTACCTTCAAATGCCTTTCTTTTTTAAAGCAAACAGAAGGTCAAAGCAATAAAAACCTAATTCAGACTGTGTCAGTCTGTAGTTGTAAGCATCAGATTCCAGCATCAATCTCCTTTTGTTTTCCATTTTGTCTCTGAAAGCCCTTCAGTCTAGACTACACTTCTCAACAATGAAAAACTAAAAAAAAAAAAGAAATTCTCTGTATTCTCATGCAGGCTTATAACAATAACCATGGTATGCGCTACGCAAAGTTAGATTTACAGATAGCACCCAGGTTGCAAACAGCTGTTCAGTGCCAAATATCAAAGAAAATGGAACACCTACAACTATTTTAAAAATACATTTTTGTACTATTAACTGTAAGAATATATAAAAAACCTGGTGGTTTAGGCTGCTACCTAGTCTCTATTTACAGACTTTAATCCATTGTGCTAGCTCATTCCAGAAAATTATTCTGCAATAATAATATTCTGTCACATGCCAGTTATGGTGTATAGGTGTGTACTAGAAATGTTCTTTATTTTGAAATTGTTTTGTGAATTCTTTCTTGTTAAATAAAGCTGTTAAATATCAAAACAACATCCTCCCTCCTTTTCCAATGTCATCACTGTACAAGAGATTTTCCCCTAGATCTGTCACCATGATCCACAATTCTCATCAGCATCATTTCAGGGCAGAAATGGACTGGGTTTTGGGATACTTAAAGTTTGGTTAAAGCATTACTGATATTCCAGTTTAGTGTCAAGACACTGATGCTAAACATAATTCTTAAAAGTGGGCCCCTAAGTAAAGTCTTGCTTGGGCAGTCAGAATATATCAACAATAATGAAAAACAGAGATAAAATCTTAAGACTTTAAAGAAAATTAAATGTATTTACTTTACAGGTTTTCTATGCAGAAAAAACATTTCTAAAAAAATTTCATGAAAAAATCCAGAAGGCAAACAGACAGCTATTGCTAAACCTGATTAAAAAATGCTAAGCAAGATGTTTAGGGGGTAAGGCTGTGTTACTAGTGCTTTCTCAGGCAGGCTGCAAACCCCTGCAGCAGTGTCAGGGCAAGGTCTGGGCTTCTGAGGGGCCCACCTGCCAGTGCCATGCAGATCCTCCGCACAAGTACCCAGAGAACACGTGGTGAACTTGGCTGTGCCTGCTCTGCAGTTGGGCTCCTGCTGCAGAGCAGGCTCACTGCACACGTGCAAGGTGGATGCACACACATGCTAAGTCAGCTCTGCCCTGGGGGAAACTGAGCTTTCACATCGACACAATTAATTGCCTGGGATGTCGCAAAAGTGTGTACGGGCATCTTATGACACTGCAAATCTATGTTTCTATACTCCCTGTTTCTTCTTTTCTATAAGAGTACTTTGAGTAATTCTTTTTACCTTCAGTCTAACTGCCTAATCTATAATGCATTTTCATTGAGTCTTCCTAGCCAACGAGCCAATTTGCATAAAAATGATGCAATCTCATGTGGAACATGTTGACAAGTGCCTAAATTCCTGTAAATGTTTAATGGTTGAAATCTATACTCTATTTTTCAGACAACTGATTTTTCTAATTTTACAAAACTCCAGTCAACATCCATCTGTCCCAAACACTTCTGCAGAACTTAGTTTTACAGAGATGCTAAACTCCTAGAGTTCTGTCTTTCCTTGAAAAATCATGTCTGAAATGTATAGCACATACAAGTATTGTTTAAGAACAAGATTTAAAAAACCAAACCAGTATTAAAAAACTTATCTCCCATTAAAATGAGTCCTGAGGTATCCAGTTATTAGAAAGCTAAACCCTGAGCCTCTTGTTTTTTGTGCCTGCCTCAAAGGAAGAGAAACCCAGATATGAATATTTATACCTGACATTAAGTGTTTCCAGATTCCGAACTTGAGAAGCAATAGCTATTACTGTTTCCCAAGATGATATCAGATTTTTTGATAGGTTTATATGCCTCATATCTGAAAGTTCACGTTAAGAAAAAGAAACTTATCTCAAATCTGAACTTCCTTCTTCAGAAATTAGAATTAGGGTTTGGTTTAGAATAAAATAAACAGAAACAGATTACACTTGTTTGGGCTGAGAGATACTACTGCTTAGTTACAGCAAGTTTTGTTTTGATTTGTGGTATGGACATGCTTATAATTTTATAAAAGAGCTTAACTTTACAAATCCTAAAACAGATTAATTTCTGGACTGACAGGAACTCTTACCAGTCCTTACAAATGAATAAATAATACCTGCTTTGTATTTCTGTAACACTGTCACAACACACAGTATACTGAACACATTATTTGTTATACACTGGAAACTTCTGGGGTCTACAGAACATATCGGTTGTACTTCTATGGGGTTATCTATTCTAGGGTTAAATTTAAAACAAAACCCATTGCTGAATCCTTATGGAATGGCAGTCACACTAGCAAACTATGACAATACTTCTATTTTTATCCACAATTTGCATTTCCTCTCAAAAATTGTAGGCATCTAATTTTTAACACTGTAAATACTGCATTAAACTTCTAAATCACAGTTTTAATAACTTTTTTTTTAATAAAAGGATACAAGTATCATTCACTGAAGTGAACACTTGGAATGCTAAAGTATGTACTTTACTTGTGGTATCATGCAATGTAGCAAAAAAGGATACTGGCACACGTTCTGTTGATTTCCTCTGTCTCACCAGCATGGCTCACTGCACACTCACGCACCGAGATATCTACCAGCTTGTTCAGTTGTCTAAATGAGAGAGAACATTCTGGTAGTTAATCTTCAAACAGAAAGAGGTATGTTATATAGATACTTTGTTGTTAAAACTAAATAACATCCTTTTCATACATACCCTCTCCTCTGGAATTAGCAATGTGCAGATTGCTACACTGCACCGTCCTTCTTACTTGAAAACACCTCTATTTTTTGCCTTTACATTGCTACGACAAAATAGGTCTGGCTGAACCACAATTCCCACCCCTCATCCCCTTCCCCAAAAAACCCTCATCCAACTGAAATAAAGAGTGATAAAACAGATTAAATATAGCTAAGCAAATTGGAATTCAATTAGAGGTTCCAAGTTAAACAGGTTTCTTGTGATACTTTTTGCAAGAGGTTCTGAGTTATTTGAGCATTCTTTGTATCACTTATCAAAATTTTTTTTTTAAAAAAGTATTTTTGACTGCTTAGTATGTTCTGGGAGACGAAGGGAGAATAGTTGTGGAATATCAGCTCAGAAGGAGACTGCCACCTACTGAACTAATACATCTCTACTGCTGGAGGCCATTAAAACTGCATTTCATTACACATCATTAAGTTACTTCCTTTCTTACTCTTCCAGGCACGTGAATCTGACATGAACTGACTGAAAGACTTCTTCACTAGCAGTACAGTGACTTTATGCCTTCCCTCTCTTAGTTACAAAGTCGTTAGTGATATGAGTAAACAAAGATTAAATAATACTGCATAATATTAAAAAAACATTAAAATACATACAATGATTGCCAACATCATAATTTATCTCTCATTCCTCCCCATATATCATCACCTTCTACTTTATGAAATCAAAATGAGGATTGTGAGCACTCAAGCACAATATAATCCCAGTTCCCATCTCTAAAGCCTGTATATTTTGAAGCCACAACAGGAAGATTTCTTGTCTCTTCCACCACAGTGCAGTTTGGCTTACTTTCAGACATGTGACAATATTATATGCATGGCGGTCAGTTTCTTTTCCTTACAGTTGAAATACCTGACTAATTAATCACTAATAATGTATCTTAGATTTTCATATATTATACTTGCCTTTGCTGTTCTGCAACAGAATCCATGCCAACAAATTCCACAGTCTTTGTTCCAAATACCAGTGTGTTCTCGGCCCCATACTGAATATCTTGCTTATCATTCAATCCATATCTATCCTTTACTGCAGTAAGAAAATCTACTCCAAAATTTGCCTTATTTGGCCGGATAAATGATCCTCCTTTAGGATGCCTGGAACAGAGGAGCCAGCAAAAGGTGATACATGAAAAGTTATCATAACAATGACTAGTCTCAAGAGTACTAATTATGACTTTTAAAAAAAACCATACTGGGAACCAAAGCAGTCAAAAGGCAATTCTACAGGCTAATTTTAAACATCACTGTTCCTACCCAGTGAGACCAGCTAAGATTTTCAAAGTATCTTTTATAGGATTTGACAGAAGAGTTTACATTGTGAGATGCCATGAGAACTGAAGCACCAGCTCTCCAAATCTTTTTACACATCAGAATTACAGTGCCAGTGCCATTACTGAAAATTACTGGTCTTGTTTCCAGAATCATTATGAGCTCAGTTTCTCTAGAAAGCTAAGTTTCTACCTATGCATAGACACAAAATGACCTAAATCATACTACAAATGTGTCTGCAGTCTCACCACAACCTAAGGCCCATAGGAATACTCAGGATAGTCATTGCTACACCATATTTGACTTGCAGAATTCACTTGTGATTCTCAGAGAAAACAACTTTGTCTTTCCATCCACACAAATGACACAAGATTCAAATTGTAGCACGTGGAACTTTTATACAAACTCAAACTTTTAAAAATTCTGATACTAACTTGGTAATAATTTTTAAACTGAATATTCAACAGAAATATCCAGCTAATAACGTATGTTCTACACAGCCCTATGAAGTTTCTTCTTTTTCCTTGAGCACTGAAAAAACTTTGTTGCATTACCGTTTCTTCCCGTGCAATTGCATTGCCATTTTCTATCAAAGTTAGCAAGGAAACACAATATCCAGGACAAAGAAGGAGAGAGAAGTTATGGGAACAGTATCACAGAGCAGATGGAGGATCTCACAGGAGGATCAGCCAGCAAACAGCAGGAAGAAGGTTGGTAGCTAGGATTACCTGCCTGCCGTCCAGCAAGAAGAGGACTGACTTTAGGAAGTACCCAGGAGGGGCACCACTTATGTGAATAAAACTTCTCAAAACAGAATGTAAACATCAAGTGGGTAATTAGCAATCCATAATATAAACCACTAATGCTACAAAGTTCAAAATTCTCTTAGAAAAAAACAGTAACTAGAGACTCTGAATCCTATGGACTATTAGAAGTAGATGCAATAGGCTGGGCACTGTATAGTCATTGCTTTTGATAAAAAATCATTACCGGAAATTTCTTGTGCTCGTTTCATTCATTAATATTTCTAATTCTTTTAATTAAGTACTCACATACCCTACAGAAGGATTTGAGTAGAAAGTAGGTATTATTTACTTTCAAAATATTTTCAGTCTAGTTTTGTAGTGTCTAAGTTTTGAGTGCAGTGATAACAAAACAAGCAGAAAGGCAGACTTGTAGAGAATACAAATCTTGTATGTACTTCTCACATTCGATAAGCATTTTCAATACTCTACATTTTTAATCCAGTCACCTTCTCTTAAGAATTTTCCTTTTGAAGTTCTTCACAGCTTGCAAACATTTGTCTGGTTTAAATGTTACGTGACTCTTAATACAACTTCTTAAAACAGTAAATTACATTTTCACCACCTTAATTATAACATCTCTTACCTGCAAAGTATAGAAATTTTGCATTCAATTAAGTCAAACAACTTCACAGATGGCAGACAGTGCAGGATTCTACCTGGGGCTCTGGAAAAAAACCCCTTGTACTCTTGTCTGTAATTCACCCGAGGCCCTGCTGTACGTTTATTCTGACCACAACTGTCCATTTTCCTCTCACCTTGATTCTCCCCATTTTGTCATCACCATCTCTATGCACTCAATAGTTCTGCTACTCTTTTCCCTCTTTTCTCCTCAACCCTCTCACCAGAACTAATCCAGATACCCACATATGCCTCCCTCCTGTCATGCTATTTATCCCTGGCATAACCAAGCCCTTTGGGTCTCTCTATCACCATACCCATTCTTTAGCCCATTTCTGTCCTCTCAGGTCACCACTTGTATTGGCATCTCCATCATCATTGTCTTTGCAGGAGTCAGTTCTATCCCTAGGGGAAAAAAAACGCAAAGGACACTAGCTACCTTGCTCCTTTCATTTAAAGGAAAATTACAGTGTCTTTATCTCTCAAGACTATTCTATTTTTGTTTTGATCACAGGATCATAGTGTTTCTCTCTCCTAATGCTATCACTTCAAAGTACTATGCATGGTATTATATATTATCTCACATTTACTTAATACAATTCCCCAGCCTACATTTCTTGTTCAGTTCCATTCTATTAATTTGATCTACCTTTTCAGGAACTGTCACAAAGGACAGGAAAGGGGACTGCAATAGGAACATATTTTCAGACAAAATGATTGTGTATTCAAGGAGAGAGATCCCTGCAACTCATTTCCCCTAAAACACGCTGCCTGCATTAACTTTCACACTAGGGCATATGAGCTGTACAAGCAGTATGTACATATCAAACAAATAAGGTGCAGCACCTGGACTAATGAAAAAGAACACCTATTTGCAACCAGTCTCCATAACTGGGAACTAAACAGATAAATCCAAAGAGTCATCCAGCACTGCATATCATGAGATGGAAGAACCTGTGGACTACTGATCAACCTGATTTAAGCTGAAGACTCAGAAGTCTGAGAACAGAGATTCTGCTCCCATGTATGTAAAATGTCTTGCAACCAGGATAAAACGCTGTATTGAAATGAAGTGGTAGAAGATATGGCCCGATTTCGCTAGGCAGAAAATGTGGCATATGCCCAAGTGGGGCTCTGGCAACCAGCTGGCTCTGGTTAATACTGACAGTTCCTACTGACCTTTAAAATAGAGAGGCTGACCCCAATCTCAGAATTCATCTTGTAGGACACTTCCTATTCATGATCCAGTACCCTGAAGCATCACAGCCCATCTGCTGTTGTGCCCAGGGCAGTTCAAAGATATTCATTAAAATTTGCATTAGCTATCAGCTTTCACTGAATAAAGAGTGATGGCATCATTCTTTGCTAACGTAAAACAAAGTGGTGTCAGTGCTCATCACTGCAGGCACATGATGGCTCTCCGTATGCCAGGGAAATGTCACACACACACACTTCTCGGTACCTGAAGAGCAATGCAGGAGTACATAAACCATACCAGTTACACAGTTGAGCTGCATGACTGCAGAAGCAAGCTTCTGAGCCAAGGAGAGAGATCTCAGCTCTATCAGCCTGGCAGTAGAAGTGGATCAAAGGGCTTACTTGCCCACTATCACCTGTTTGCAATGATTATCTCCAGGCAATTATCATCATGACTGGAACAAATACACTACAAGGCTCACAACGTGTCATAAAATGTAGCTGCTTAAATCCATGCATGTCTTTTCTAGATAGGCTCTGAACAGATCTCTTCCTTCAAGGGGAAGGTGCTCAACAGATCAGACTTCTTTTCAAAGAATATACACACTGCAGTAAAGAAAATCCTTCAAGTTTCAGAATATGCTGTGGCACCAAACAACACTTATAAGCGACACCTAACACTGCTTTGCTATGGTGTATCAAATCCTGCCTAAACAGCAGACACTTTGCAAACATCAGCAAGAACTTCAAGTTCTTGCAAGTTTACCTGAGTTAAACAGACATGAAAGCCAAGTCTGAGCTTTTACAAAACAAGGAAAGACAGACAGACATCTGCAGTTCCAGATACTATCTTAAGGTTCTGCTGGTGCACAGGACCCATTTGAACAGTGGTTAGGGACAACACAGTTCTACTGGCAGCAGAGAACAGAAGTCTCTGATGGATACAGGGACACACAGGGAAAGAACCAAAACTTCCTAACTGAAACCTTCTCAGGCTAAAAAGAATCTTGGGAATGCATTCTCCCTTTGCTAAATGGCCATCACTTTTTCTTCATAGACACTAAAATAATACTGACATCTTTCCTGTATTTGAAGAGTTTGTTTGTACTTCAAGTAGATATTCCTGGAAGTGCATCTATCATTCTTGAAGGAAAAAAAACCCCTTAATTTAATATAAACAGATCATCTTCTTTCATGGAGCAGATCACTTCAGTGCCATCATGCAATATGTACAGGACAACCAGGGCATCAGGCTCAGCCAATGGGGATTTATGAAAGGCAGGTTCTGCTTTACCAACCTGATCTACCTCTGTGACCAGGTAACCCTCAAGTGGATGATGGAAAGGCTGTAGATGTTGTCTAGTGGACTGTAGTGAAGCCTTTGACACTGTTTCCCACATTCTCCTGGGGAAACTGGTTTCCCATGGTGTGAATGGGTGTACTCTTTGCTGAGTAGAAAACTGGCTGGATGGCTGGGCCCAAAGAATGCAGTGAAGGGAGTCACATCCAGCTGTTGATTGGTCACTACTGGGGTTTCCCAGGGCTCAGTCTTGGGGCCAGTTCTGTTTAACATCTTCAGTGATGACCTGGACAAAGGAATTGAGTGTGCCCTCAGCAAGTTCACAGATGACACCAAGTTGGATAGAAGCGCTGATCTGCTGTAAGCTGCTCAGAAGGCTCTGCAGAGGGACCTGGACAGGCTGGATTGATGGGCCCAGGCCAATTATATGACATCCAACAAGGCCAAATGCTGGGTCCTGCACCTGGGTCACAACAGTTCTGTCCAGTGCTACAGGCTTGGTGCAGTGTCTGGAAAGCTGCCTGGTGGAAAAGGACCGGGGGGTGCTGGTTGACAGAGGCTGAACATGAGCCAGCAGGTGCCCAGGTGGCCAAGAAGGCCAAAGGAATCGTGGTCTGTATCAGCAATGGTGTGGCCAGAGGAGCAGGGCAGTGATTGTGCCCCTGTACTTGGCACTCCTCTGGCTGCACCTCAAGGACTGTGTCCAATTTTGGGCCCCTCACTCCAAGGACACTGAGATGCCGGAGCATATCCAGAGAAAGGCAACAGAGCTGGTGAAGGGTTTGGAGAGTCAGTCATATGAGGAGCAGCAGAAGGAGTTGGGGTTGTTTAGCCTGAAGAAAAGGAGGCTCAGGAGAGACATTATTGCTCTCTACAACTACTTGAAAGGAGGATGTAGCCAGGTGGGTGTTGGCCTCTTCTCCCAGGCAACAACTGACAGGATGAGAGGAAATAGCCTCAAGTTGTACCAAGGGAGGTTTGGATTGAATATTAGGGAAACTTTTGTCACAGAAAGGGTTGTAAAGCATTGGAACAGACTGCTCAGTGAAGTGGTGGAGTCATAATCCCTGGAACTGTTCAAAAAACATGTGGTTATGGCACTTGAGGACACAGTTTAATGGTGAACATGGTGATGGTGCCAAGTTGACAGACTTGATGATCTTAAAGGTCTTTTCCAAGCTAAAAAACTCCATGATTCTTTTGGGCAGAAACAAAAAATTCATGCAAACAGTAACATGCACTTGGTCACAGCTGCTGACACAACTTACAAAGCTCACTGAAGAAGAAAAAAAACCTGAAAACTTGTAATGCCTTTGCCATGGATAACTTGGCATTTCAGGACTCCACAAATAGGCAAAAGTCAAAATTACCACAAGAAGAAAACTTAGTAACACAAAGGACAAAAAAAGGCCACAAAGATCTGAGCAGCAATTGCAATTCTGCCAGTCTGAAAACACCACAGAAACAAGCTTTACTATACTTTCCTCCATTTCCCTGGCCTGCTGTGAAAGTCAAACCTGGGGAAGTAGATTACAATTCAACATGGTCAATACTTCTAGCTACAGGATCTGCAGAAATATCAGTATTCCTCTGGAAAGTGATCTGGGAAGAACAAAACATTCTCTAGCAGGGAGAGAATTATGACTCAAAGTACCCATAATGTGTCATACAGCAGAATGTGAGGTAAGCAGAGAAGCAGGTGGTCCATCTACTGCTGGGGAATCCACACATCTCCCCCAGCAAAATGGCAACAATAAAATCAGCTGCTAAAATAGTGATGCCTGTGTAAATGCTGTGTGTGAAAGGAATACCCAAAACTGCTGACAGGAGGGCTAATGAGGAAGATGACCTTCTGCCACTCCCCTTGACAAGAAGTATAAAAGAAGCCTGAGCTGCTGTAACTATGGGGAGAAAGAAGAGGGTACCAGAGCAGCAGGCAAAACCTGACTGGATGCTGTCAAAAGTCACCCCACCAGTAGCACATCTCTGCCTTGGCCAAAAAGAGGTCATCCTGGTCAGATGCTGAGGTGAGCCTGTGCCCAGCAAGGACAGACATAGTGAGAAGCAACACACATGCCCCACATCTCAGTGTGCACATGTGACCTCAGAGGTGCTTTCCTACCAGCACACGTGATAACAGACATCAGCAAGGGATACAGAAGCTGGAGCACCCATGTCTCCCACAGGAGCTGCGTGTGGGTAAGGCACTGGCATCCCAGGGAAGAAGTGTATGCTTGTAACCCACATCTCTCAGGGAGCATGTGCATACAACTGTGTGAATGGATCTGTGGGACAAGAACCTATTTAAAAGTATACTCATGTTTCAAAAGTTGTATACAAATTTTAACACTGTTTTAACCAAGATTACTCCTCATTTCTCTTGAAGGACTGTAGAACATACTAGACACTACTGGAGCTGACAGCTAAAGTAATGCTCCCTCAGTTATTACGAAACAAGATCCTATTATCAGGGGAAAAAAACCCCACAAAACACAAAAATGCCACTAGAGTATGCATTGCCATTTCTACCTGATCCAGAGTTCACAACATACTTGTGATGTTAGCATACCTTGAAATACAACTGTTTTGTTCTTCCATTTTCATATTCTTATTTAATTATCACCACATAGTATATGACCCAGATAAATGTACTGCCATTAAACTTAAATGTTTAGGTCATATTTTCAAAAAACTTAACCATAAAGATCACATATAGGTGTAAGCAGACCTACTGTCAGATAAGGACTACAAAAATGATCCTCTGGTAACACGAATCTCAAATTCAGTTTTATTTTCCTCTTATGATCTTATTTTCAAATGTCACTCTGAAAGATGTAATTTTAAAGCATTATTGTCAAAATTGCCCTAAAAATAAATTTAAAATATACCTCAATTGCATTTGTTTACAGTATAAGCTACTCAATCAGCTGCTTCTGCTTATCACAATTTAGGGAGTGAGCAGAGTAGGCTTGTAGGCAAGGGATACTCCTGATAAGGTTTAAGGGGAAAAAAATAGAAATTCTATAGTTTTTATACATGTATATACATATACGAATGAACATTATTCTCTCCCTAAACATAGTAGTAAAGAGGTGACATTTTAAATTGTGGGAGGGTTTTGTTGGGTTTTTTTAGCATCCTTTTGGTAAAATAAGGTAACCATTTTTTACTTAAGTTTGCCCACACCTTCACAATTGGTACAAGAACTACAAATCTGGAAGTTCTGTCTTTGTGCCACGGCAGACTGCTGGAACTACTATTTATTCTCTTACACTCAAGAAGGACTTTTTCTGATTGGAAAAAAGCAGAGTACAAAGAGCAGGTATTGTAAGAACATGTTTTAAAGACCACAGTATTTACATTTGTTACAGGTATATGCAACTTCACTCAAAAAGATGTTTCTCACATCAAGAACTGAGATCACTGAGTTCTTATCTCCTGGAAGCACTCTAATGGTTGCCAAAAAACCAAGTCTCTATATACATGTTTTTCTAAAAAATACATTTTGTTCTCCCATCCTTCACCACTTCAGTGCACAGGAACTTACTGAGCCAGCAATCTGTAGTATTTAAGAGCCATTGATGACTTTTCACTGATGAATTCATCTGGTTACTACTCAACTCACAAACTTTCAGCTGTTGCAGTGTCCCCTCACAGCTTGCCACAGTTAGTATCAACCCTAGTCCTGTATTTCACAACTTCAAACATATTAAGTGCTCGAATCTTTACACTTAAATGTAATGCATGTAAATACTTAAAAACTCACACAGCTACACTATGTTTTGCATGTACTATATGCAGTGAACATACTTAACAATTCTGCAGTGATACAAATATAACCCAAATAATTAATAGGAACTTGATATTTTCCCTTAACAAGATACATGCAAGTTGCATTAAGTCTAAACCTAGACTGCATTTGAGACAGTTAATATGGACCAATATTTTATTTCAAATTACCTAAGGGAGGTTAGTAGAAACTACTAATTTCCTAACTAAAGCAGACATTATAAAACCAACTAAAAGTAATACTGATAATATCCTAAAGTCCCATTTTATTACATACATCTAAAAATATGACTTGTATTTTCTAAGTATTTACCATGTTCTAATACCTGGAGCTGGATTAATAACAATGCAACAGCCTCTATGGCTTAGCTAGTCACAGTACTCAGAATTATGTTTTAATATCAGCCAACTGGTAACAGAAGGGTTTGCCCTAAAAATTGCAAAAGGGCATCTTCCCATGACTATCTAGTCAATGTGCATGACATGCCAACGTGAATCAACTCACCTGCACTTAAAATACTGTGTCCCTTCATAGCTGCCATCATGCTTTCCTCTCTGAGGATCGTCCCATTCCACGCCCAGCCAAATTCCTCAAAAAAAAAAGGTAGATACAGTTTAAAATTTATGGCATCATATCCATAGAAATCATGGTTGGAAGGAAACTCTGAATTTCCCCTAGTTAACCACCTTTCTTAAAGCAGAACATTATCATCAGTGCTAAAGCAAGTCAGCCAGGTAAGTCTTTACCTAGCCAGATCTTGAAAATTTCCAAGGAGAGGAAGTTTCCAACATATCTAGGCAGCCTATTCCAGTGCTGCATAACTTCTGTAGCAAAAAAGATTTCACTGCTGTGGCTGTTGTCCTTTATAATATAATCTAGTATTAGTAATAAGAACTAGGCTCTGTTATCTTTGTGACTGCCTGTCAATCACCTGCAGGAAGCTATTAGATGCCACTTTTTCTTCTCTTCACCACATTAACCAAGCCCAGATCCCTCAGCATCTCTTCACAACACAGGTATATGGTCTGTGCCCTTGACCACCTTGGCAGTTCTTCAAGACTCCTCCAGAAAGGAGGTCTTTGAGATTCTTTCAAGTTTATCTGTATCCCTCTTGAACTGGGATGGTCTCTCACCAGACATGTTACTCCAAGTGCAACCTTATCAAGAACCCCTGCCCCCAGAGGGGTTAGCAGCTTCCTTTAATTTGCAGGCCATGTTCATCATTTTAAAGTAACCTAGTACAACAGGTATCTTGCTTGTCACAAGAGCTCACTGTTGGCTCATGACAGCATCCAGCTTAACTCCCAAGTCTTTTACAACAGACTCTGTGAGCCGCTAGTGCTTCCTGATCCATACTGACACAGGCTTTATTTCACACTACATGTGGAAATTTATCATTCTTGAACTCTTGGGCCCTGAAGTTCATAAAGCTTGATCTGGATTTCAATTCTAACTTGTGTCCCAGCAGCTGTTTGAAGAAGAACACTGTTCCTCACCTGAGACACTAATGAATCCATGAAACAATACAGACCCTAGCATGTACTTCTGTAGTACTCACTCCTTACCTGATATAAAGTCACTGATTACCACTTTTCCACTTGACAACTTTCAACCCAATTTAACAGTCCATTCATCTGGCTTGTATTTCTCCAGCTTTCAAATAAGATTCTTTATGGAGACACTATTAAGAGACTTAATAAAGTAAAGGAGTAACACATCCCTTGCTCTCCCTTGGTCCACATTCCCAGTCATGTAATCACAGAAGGTAATTAGTTCTGCCAAGCAGAGCTCCTCTTCTTTACAAGTACTAAATATTCCCAACTACCATTTTGTCCTTCACAGGCTTGGAAATGGACTTTGGGGGAACATGCTACATGGTCTTTTCAGAAACAGATGAATCTACAGTTCCCTGGTCATTCTTCTTGTCTCTTTTAGAGCTGTATGCAAGGCTAGTCTCCTTCCAAGCATCAGCAACCTCCTCATCCTGCCACCACAATTTTTTGAAGGTGACATGCAGTGCTCTCACTGTAAGACTGGTCAGACTTTCAGCAAGCTAAGCTAAGTCTTATCTGTCCCCATAAATTTGAATATGTCTGGTGGTTTGACCCAGGCTGGATACCACGTGTCCACCAAAGCCTCTCTGTCACTCACCCTCCTCAACTGGACAGAGGAGAAAAAAATATAATGAAAGGCTCATGAGCTAAGGACAGGGAGAGATAATTCACAGATTGCCATCACAGGTAAAACAGGCTTGAGTTGGGGAAATTAATTGAATTAATTACCAATCAGAGTAGGATAATGAGAAGTAAACCAAATCTTAACACCTGCCCCCCAACCCTCCCTCCTTCCCAGGCTCTACCTCCTCCCTGTTAACAGCTCAGGGAGACAGGGAATGGGGGTTACAGCCAGTTCATCACGGGTTGTTTCTGCCACTGCTTCCTCCTCAGGGAGAGTCCTTCCCCTGCTCCAGTGTGGGGTCCCCCCCATGGCAGACAGTACTCCATGAATGTCCCATGGGCTACAGTACAGTTCCTCACAAACTGCTCCAAGGAGCGGATGCTTTTTCCATGGGGCTCAGTCCTGCACAAACAGTCTGCTCCAGGGTAGGTCCTTCACAGGGTCACAAGTCCTACCAGGAAACCTCTTCCAGCCTGGGCTCTTCTCTTCATGGGTCCACAGGTCCTGCCAGGAACCTGCTCCAGCATGGGTTTCCCACGGGGTCACCACTTTCTTTCAGGCATCCACCTGCTCCAGCAGGTCTCCTCCACGGGCTGCAGGGGAATCTCAGCTCTGGCTGAGTCTGGAGCACCTTCTCCCCATCCTTCACTGATCTTGGTGTCTGCAAACTTGTTCATCTCACACATTCACACTCCTCTCTTCTCTAGCCACAATTACTTCTGCACAATGACTTTTCTTTCCTTCTCAAATACACTGTCTCAGCAGTGTTACCACCCTTGCTGACGGGCTCAGCCTTGGCCAGTGGCAGGTCTGTCTGTCCTGGGGCTGGCTGGAACGGGCTGTGTTGGGCAGAACCCTCCCCTGGAGCACCCCGTCCCACCAAAGCCTTGTCACACCCACCCAGCACAACATGCTCTCAAAGGAGGACCCATCTGCTCACCTGCTGCTGCCTGTCCCGCACCTTCCCTGACTGTGCCAGCACTGTCCCTGAAAGCCAAGGGATAAAGAAAGGCACTGGGGCCTTTCTGCTGGGGGGCAAAAATGCAGCAAACCTCAACTCAAAGCACTTCCTACGCTCCTTTTGCCAACTCTAACTTCTTAAAAACCCCAGCACCTTATCTAGAAGCTGCCGCATTTACACAAGAACAACGAAGGAAAGACAATGCCTAAGCTGCCCCGTCCGACCCGACAGCGTTCGCTCTACTGGACAACGCTGTTTTAAATTACAAACGACACAAACAGACCTTGGAGGGCAAGGACAGTTACCCGTGCGGCCCTTACCTGCAGTGCGAGACACGGGGCCCACATAGCGCACCGTCCCGCGGTGGGTGTCACAGCAGACCCTGCGGCCCAGCGCATCGGGAGGCACCCGGACCTCCATCCCGGGGCCCGCGGGGACAGCGGCGCCCTCGGCAGCACACAGGGGAGTCGCTGCTCAGGGCGCTGCCGCTCCCGCACCCTCCCCGTCCATCCCCATCCCGGAGCAGCCGCCCCGGGCGCTGCTTCCCTCACGCCCCGCCGACACCCGCTGCCACACTTCCGCCCGGCCCCTCCCGGCACCCGCCGCCTCACCCGCCCGCGCTGGCGGCGCGCTCCCATTGGCCCCGAGCCCATGGCACCGCCCCGCCGCGGCCCGCTATTGGTCCGCCCCGCCTTATGACCCGCCCACACTATCGCCTTCAGGGCAGCGCGGCGCGGGGGGTGGGCGCCGCAGGGCTCTCTGGGTAACGCAGTCCTTCAGGGCGGCCCCGCTGCGCGGGTCAGCCAGCCCTGGACTACAACTCCCAGGATGCCGCGGGGCGAGGGGCGGGCAGGGAGGCGGCAGGGAATGCCCCCCGGGAAGCAGCGGGTGGCGGCAGCAGCGCCCGTCCGGGAGAGCCCCCGAGCAGCTGTACTGCCCCGGTACTTGGCGCTGCCACGTTGGCTGCTGAATTTATTTCAACATCGGCCGCTTGGGAAAAGTATCCCCCGAGGGGATCCAGGGAAGACCTGTAGCAAGTGGAGAGCGCGATTTAGAAAAGAAAATTAAAAACTGAGTGTCCACTGTGTGTGGATTGACACCTGAGCGTGTTCGTGACTCCGGTTTGATGTTGCTGGGTACAGGAAGATGTCAAAGTTTTCTCACAGCCTGCGGTGAGAGAACTCGACGTGTCCCGTTTGAAAATTTTGACGCGGGTTCCTCTCCCAGGTGTTTCATACTTCAGTGTCTCCTAACAGCTTAATCCAAACAGTACCGTGTGAATTTTGGGGCCAAAAGACTGGAGCAATCGTAACAGCGAGTAACCAAGAAGCCCTTTCAGTCCCGTGCCGCCGTTTCTACTGCACTAAATCTGCACGGGCTTTTGGCAGGCAGTGTGTTTGTACTCTTTGCCTGAGCCTCTGACAGGGACTGCAGAGATCAAGCACGGGGATTTGGTAACACCAGTGCATTCCAATGAAAATAATCTGGGTAAGGTGTAAATTCTTCAGCACAGGCTGAGACCTCGCACCTTCATGTTTAAGGGTGTGCTTTGCTCTCTTGCATAAAGCAGCTGCCTCCCACAGGGACAATCCAGCGAAGCTCTTTGTGCCTTCAGCTCAGAGTCCTCCTTTGCCACAGGTAATGTGTTATTTCAGCCCGACTAACAGCTTTGGGGGGAAAAAAGATAGATACTCTAGTCCTTCCTTCACGTCTTTCACGGTGGTGGTGCTGTTGTCTCGCCTGGGTTCCCGAGCCCACTCATCTCCACAGAGGGCACCCTTGGAACGGTGTGTCCCAGTTCAAAGCGATGCTGAAGCCGCACAGACAGTGGTACAAGTGCGATCGCAGCAACAGCAGTGAGCGCTCTCGCTCTCGTTTCGTGACTCAGCCACGGCTCCCGAGGAGAGCTGAGAGCCTGCTCTGCTCTACTCCGTGTGAATGCATGTCAGGAAAAGCGCTGAAAACAAGGAAATACATTTCATGATCTTTCTGACCCCAGCTGTGGGTTTGACAGGTAATCCAGCCATATTCAGAACCTACACACGTTGTTTTTCTAAAATGATCATAAGAATAGCATAACGTACTGTTTTTCTCTCTGTTTCTTTGCATTTCTTGTTTTAGTGCTGTAATCAAATACTATAGTTCATCCTCTGTACTTGAGAAGGAACAGGACAGTCCCATGCCAATGAAACAACTACACCATTTTAACACTTGTTACCTGGAATTGCAACTCCTGCATTTTATAAGCACCTAAGTGGAAATGGATTTGGCTTCTGGATTTATTGAACATTTATGTTAGTTGATGTAAAATATAAGAGATTAGATTTATAGCATAGTTTTTGTATTTCTGAAAATAGGAATGATAGTTCCTCCTTACAGCTTTTACTTTGACCTGTACATTCCTCCCACACTCAAAAAGAAGAAAGTTAGCTACAAGTTCTTCTGCTAAAGCCACAGAAAAACTGTTGGGATTAGTTTCATGGTTCATGCACTAATGCTGCAATTATCAGAAATCTTATTTTTAAAGAACTTTTGTTCTTGCAAACACTCTTTTCCCTCCTCCAATTTGTCCAGAGGTTTGATGTCAGCCTGGTTTTAATAACTTCAGTCAGTAAAAAGTTATGCTTCCCTCAGCCAGCAGAAGTTCACTTCTACACTGCAGAGTAACACAGTGGACTGCAAGAGAGCAGGCCAGTTTTTATGTGTTTCAAAATACATAAACAAGGGGTATGCATTTGTCATTTTCCCTTTTTTACAGACTTCAGTAATTACCGAGTGATTAAGTAATTTTACACTATATGCTCTAGAAATAGTAACTGAAACATTATGAAGAGAGTGGAAATTCCCTACTGTGGTCAAGACATGATGCAACTCCTTACTGTCAGCATACAGCTCATATACCAGAGTGGAGAGTATTTTCATGGAGTTCAAAAGCAGAAAATGATCTGTGATTTCCCTTCACATCAGAGTTAGTCTATATAAAAATTCACATCAGGTTGTGTAGCACTTTCCCTGAAGCGTCACATTAGACCTTCTTGGGGTATCTCACATGGTTCTCTATGCTGTACTAATCTGAGGTGATCAGTAAATACTTTTTGAATGAGTTTCTTAGGAACTTACTTGTTCCATAGGGTACAGAGGTGTGGAACACTATCAGGATTAATGTGGCTTAATCTGCATCTTTATTATAAGTTTTGCAGATAATATGCTTGAACTGAATTAATGAATCACAGTTTATTTCTAGCCACACCTCACAAGGTGCCTTCTAAAGTAATTTTTTTTAAAATGCCACAGAAAAGGTGAACACTGATGCTCAGATATGGTAAAAGTTATTTAGGAAGGATGTTAATGTGAGATAGCAATCAAGTCAAATAAGCACATGGAAGATTATGTTTCCCTGACTTCAAGAACAGAAAAATTAAGAGAAAGAAAAATACGGTAATGAAACAATGTACTCTGTTTAATCTGTACCTTTAATCAAAACCTTTAGATAATATATTCAAATAACATAAATTTATCAGAATAAATAATTTTTAACTTGAATATCTCTCACAGTATATTTGGTAAGCAAGAAGGGAAGCTCAAAGAAACTACCCACATTCTTTTGTTTTTCCCAACAAAGTCAAGTAAATGCTGTAAAACGAGGTAAAATTACACAAGGCAGCCTCAGGAGCCTAAATTGGGTTTTCTTATTCTCTCAAATCCTTTCCCTAGCCTCTGTCCACCTGCCAGCTCTGACATTCATCAGGCTCTTGCTGAGTAGGATAATTCATTAACCCAGACAAAAATTAACTTCTCTTCCCCAGGGCTAGCAAGTTAAGTTCTTTCATAAAGACCTAACAGGCATTACCACCAATGCAAAATAGGTCTCAAAAGCAAACAGATAGCAGAGAGAAAGTAGTTCAAGCTACATGGGACAAAAATAATTTATGGCAATATAAAATGTTATAGGCTTTACCTCCCTGGAAAAAAAAGTTTCAGGCATTTCAAGATTGTAGAAAATCTTGGATTACTTCTGTAAAGGTGTACGATGAACCAAGATTTATTATTTCAAAAGCAGACCCAGGCCATTTTATTTGTCCAGGATCAAAACCGATTTGGATGGTATTATGTGTGCTGTGGTATTAGCAGCAGAATAGAAATATAACTGAAAGAAGAATGACAGTAAAAGTACTGAGCAAATAATACAAAGAACATAGTAAATATCAAACCTGAAATGTAAAACTATTAGGACAAAGAAGAGCAACAAATGCCCATATGGCTCTTGCACATGAATAAAAGCCTGGCCCAATTCAGTGATAAAGACACATTAAAGTTCAAACTGCACAAATCCTGTGTTTTTATAGCATGCTAGTATTTTAACAATAATAATAGGAAAGCTGCTGTTAATATAGGAAAATTCCATAGTACACTAAGACAAATTAGCAAAATGAACCGTTAAGTTGAAACATAAACAAATGGCAAGTTTCTTTCCCCCTGCCATTAACATTTTTAGGCTGTTTGCGTCAACAACTGGCTGATACATACAAAGCTGCTCTTAGTAGGTACCTGAACAGCCTGAGTTCAGATGAGAAAGACAAGCTATCTTCTCAGGAAGGTCTTGAAATTATGCAATTTTTATTATAATTGATGGGGATAACATCAGCCTTTGAAAAAGCAAAGACAGATGTCCCATCCAATGACTGGCTACTCAAAGACAGGTGACAGCATTCATTTACATCCAAGCAAGCACACAATAAAACAGACTGAGGTAGGGGGAAATGCTGCAGACTGATGAGCATTTGCATTTCTCTTTATATGCACTGCAAGAGCTAAACCCCCAAGAAATGCATTGATAACCTGACCAAAGTAAAGTTTGTTGGCAAGAGTAGGAAGATAATAAGGGGAACAATTCTGGCTCAAAGGGACTGACATTGAAACCAGCACCCCCTTTGTTTCTTCTTGGGCATTTTCACTTGCAACTCGGATTTCCATTCCACAGCAATGCGTATCTTGTGAAGATCAGGGAAAAAACCCTATTCCCTGTGTTGTGGGAGGCATAGCAACATGAGTGGCACTTACACAACTAAAGTAATTCAGCAGCCACAAGAACACCCATACTGCTTTAAGGAAGTGATTTTCCTAACATTGCCTAACCTCAGGAGCCTGAACCAGTGGTAACATTGGAGAACGTTGATGAGAATGCACAATCTCATCTTATGGCACCAAATAAAAGTCTTTTCGACTGAGGAACATCATCACTACTCATATTTAATACTTAAAGATGTTCTACCAGCTTAATAGATGAAGGGAAAATATCCCAACCTCTTCCAACTCCTGAATACATCAAGAAAAACCCTCACAGTTCTGTTTGTCCTAACCAAAATGAAGAGCAACAATGCTCTTCTTCTGGGCCTTTTCAGATATACCTTCAGGGTATGCTTTGAATACTGATACCAAAAGCCTTGAAAGCAGAAGAGTAAGAGCTGTGTGGTTTCTTGTATCCTGGGAAAAGAAAGCTGGACCAACGTTTCCTTCTTACCCATTTGTGGTTTAAATGGCCTGCAGCTGGAAAACATCAATGTACTTACTCCTATGTTGATGAAGTACACTTTACATTATATGGTATTAGAGTAAATACTGGTGTGAATTGCTAGAATGAACCAAAGGAGCAATGATGTAGCAGAAATCTCAGATGACAAAGAAGTTTTATACAAAAAAACAACAAAAGCTACTTCATTATGAAAGTTTGATTACACAAAACTGTTTACATCCAGCAATTAAAGAGACATGAAATGACACTAAGTGCACTTTGCATTGTGTTGCAGTTACAATATCCTAATAGGCACAAGGATACCTTTCACGGTAAGACTAGGAGATTCTCCTGACAACAATAGTCTTTTCAGTGCTCTCCCCTATTCAACATCAGCTGCAACAGTGCTTAGAAACTCCCAACACATGGCACAAAATAAATGTAATTTGCTGCAGATAGTGTTTTCTCATAACACATTAGAATTTTACAGGCTTACTAAGCACTGCAAGTTATGAAAAAGGAATTACAATTCTCTTTTATTAACATTAAAGACATCTTTCACCAACTTGAAGCTATTCAGTCCTGGCAACCAGATCCATTCAATGAAAAGGCTATTATTCTGTGCCTAATCAAAGATTCCTCCCCAGCATGCAGATAAAAGGGAGAGGCTATCATCCATAACTACATAATATCTCTGACTGAAAGCAGTCATCCTGAATTTTGTAATGTTTGATCACTTTCAGAAGAACATTAAGGCTGCCCAGGGAAGACATTACAGCAACCTCCTCCAGTTAGGTTTTCTCAGTGGGTTGAGATCATGGCTCTCCCTGCTTTCCAGGTACACTACATGAACACCTGCATAAAACTATCCTTTAGCTGTTTGAAGCCAAGTATCTTTGGCCATTTCAGACTGTGCTTGAGCTAACATCACAGTTTATAGCACCACTCCTACCTCTGGTCCAAACCATTATCTCCCTATCCTAAAACAAAGTTTTATATAGCTGTGAATGCTAAGGGAACTGAACCTGATTAAAGCCAGCCAGCCAAGAAAAAACAAGCATCTCTGCTTATATTTTGTTCACTTTTTCCTGTAGAGAGATAAGCAGAGGGGGGTTTGTCACTTATCAGCCCTACTAATCAATCTTATTCTCAGGCCCAGTTCTATTTTGGTTTGTCTATAACTTTAAAGCTCTATTTAAGCAATTAACAAAACTGAAGCAGTATTGTAGCTTGTAGGACCAGATACTGTACTCTGCTTTAGCAAAAAGTTACAGATCTTGTGTCTTTGGAGAGATCTGTAACATGCCTCAAGACAGCAATTCAGAACAGGAATTAAATACAAATTATGAATAAAATGTTGGAGAAGTTCCTCAATATTAGGCGGAGATTAGAGACCTGCACCAATTATGGTATCCTAAAGTTACCTGATGTGAAGCCCTTTACATTTCCGGTAGCAACTTACTACGTTGCTATTTACAGTTACATGTATGGGCTCTAATGCACAGATTTAAGTTCTTGGTTACAAAATGTTTGACAAAATTTTAAAATCTAAAACCAGATGATCAAAATTATTCATTGCAGAGCAGGAATCAGCAGCAAATTTCCACTGATGTGATGGAATCTTTTCTCTAGGGTACTTAAAAATCTTTACAACATCACAATTTCAGACTAAACATGTCTTATTTGCATATAAAATGCTATCTTTCATAATTCACATTTCCCTGAAAATACTTCCAGAAACTGGATAGGATATTCACCTTAGAACTTAGTTAGCTGATCCATCTGGTCTTCACAAGTCCACCTCAGAAATATCACACAACAATTTTATGTGCATTGCGGGTGCAAGTGTCTTCTTTTGTTATTTAACATCCATTTTGGTTTACCAGAGCATTGTTTGAAAATGCACAACATACACATGTCAATATGATTTAACACAGAATGTCAACCAGAAACCTAGGGATAACCTAGTTAGAGACACAAGGGTTTTAGGCATGAAATAATGCCTATGATTGTGTAAACATGATCACATTTAGATTCAAAACTTGTTTCAATTGTAGTACATCTGCTTTAACAAAGTCAACTGTAAGCAGTTACAGTTAAGACTTTAGAAATAATAATAGGGTATATATTTCAATACTCAGTGACAAGTGGTTTTTAACAGTAATTTCTGTAACATGGCTACAAGAGAAAGTTTTACATGAGACTGATTATCACACTTCTCAATCTGGTTATCTTTCCATTTTAAAAAGAGTTTTCATCCACACCCAGAAGTTAAATTTTTAATTTTCAGTTTCTTTGAACATTTTGCTCAGCTGTTCAACTAGTGCTACAAGCTCAGGGTTTCCCCCAAGTGATTCAATTTGTTTATAGGCTTCAGATTCAAGCTCTTTCAACGTATTCCGAGTGTACTCAAAGGAACCAACATTTTCAAGGTAATGTACACAGTATTTTTTTATATCTATATTCTCCGTCCTTTGACGTAAAATGTTTTGCACCTGAGTACTTTCAGGTCTTGACCAAATTGCATGAATGGTTGGGAATGAGAACTTGCCCTCAGTTAAGTCTTCACAAAAACTCTTGTTCTCACTATATTCTTTGGAGTGTAAGTTGGCATAGTCATCTCTTATCTGGAAGAAGAGACCAAGTGTGTTAAGAAGTGGCTTTAAGTCTTTTTTATAATTTGAGAACAGCTGCATGAGGCCTACAGCTAATCCGAAGAGACCACCTGTCTTTTGCAGTACCATAGCTTTATATTCAGCCTCCGTAGGACAGGTGTAAGTATCCCTCCAGTAAATATCCAAGCCTTGACCTTTATGAAGTTCCAAAAGTTGACGGGTAAAAACTTTAACAGCATCTGGATGATCAAGGGTTAAAACCTTCTCTAAGCCAAGAAAATACACATAATTAGCACAATTGATTACAGATGGAATTCCATAGATACTGTGCGCCACTGGAAAGCCCCGTCGTAGCTTTGAGTTGTCTTCAATATCATCCACAAGTAGGCTTGCATTGTGCAACATCTCTGTCACTTCAATGATAACCTATTACAAGAGGAGAAAATTGTTAAGTCTGATTTAATCCCCAGTTTTGCAAGACCTTATTTAAAATGGATGCTGTTTTAAAGAATTATATTCTCTATCACTGATTTTCCCCTTTAAATCACTTGCTTTTAGTATTATTAGAGATGTATGATTCTCTTCATCAGCCAGTTTGCTGTAAGTCCTAGATCATGTGATCTGTCTTTTGTGCAATGTTTTCAGACAAAGTTAACTCACTCCCTGAAGTGTTTCCACTTGCATGCTTCTCTTCATTGTTGCTACAGATCTAAAACAGCCATTGTCTAGGAGTCTGTTACTAGAAACATGACTAGGGGAAAAGAAAATAGTGTTTTAAAACTTTTGATTCAGTAACCTGAAATCTCCCAAAGTCAGTTCTTAAGAGTGTCAGGTATCACCCATTATTACATTTGTCTCATAAATCTTGTTTTGATAAGCAGAGAGAGTTCATCTTTCTTTTCCCACACTTTGTGTGGTTATCTTCAGTACTGAGCTCTTAAAGGACAGACTATTCTCTGTGAAACATCATTTGGAGAATTTTTGGCAGAAAGACAATAAGCTACAATTTCTTTTGAGAAGCTTCCTACTTGTTACTAAGTAGACTAACATCATACACCACCTGAGGTGTGCAATAAACTGTTCAGAACACCAGGTTTGTAGCTGACTGCATTGGACTAGAAGTGAACTGTAACAACTAAAAAAAATATGAAGTCTTAACACTCTGCATTGCTTTTATTGCACAGCTGCTATGCAAGCAACAGGTACATTCAGCACCTGCTTAAATGGAAATAAATTTAAGCATTTAAAACTGCATACTGTATAAACTCACTGCAAACCACATTTGATTAAGGTATGATTTTTAAAGCTAATGAATCAATTACAGTTGCTAGCTACAAACACTGAATTCAGTCAACACTCATCAAAAAAGCTGCTAAAAAGTATTAAGGCCACCATAAAGGAGCAGCATGTACATAGTATGGTCCTATTTGGTGGGTGCTGTAGGACAAAATAATAAGGACTTTGCTGAAAGCAATTTTTTGAGCAGCAAGCCACCTGATGTTTGGTGACCATTGCCCCAAAGATTAAAACCCAAAACCCAGGAATTTAATTGCTTTTCCATGATACAACTGCAAGAACAACCTACTTAAGCACTCATGACTCACCTACGAGCAAGAAGTAAGCCCTGCTTGGACCTGTAAAGATGCTGTTGTCCACTGACTTGAAATCAAAGGATAGAGTACTTACTTAAAGCAACTTTATATACCTATTTCTTTGAATATCTTTTGGTCCATTATCTCATTCTCAGTACTATCAGGAAACTTTCCCTGTGTTTGTGAGTTCCTTGGATAAGCCTATTCTAGTATTTCTCTTGCTAACCTATCTCATATCACTGTCAGTTTCATGACTACTTGCAGCTTCTATACAGTCAAGGTTTAACGGAAACAATGCCTCATGACTCTTTGTTTCAATCAAGTTACCCTGTGAACTTAAGAGAACATCAAAAATGCTTCACAGGTGAAAGTAAGGAGTGAAATAGTTCAGATAGCAGAAAAAGCTTGTAAGACATCAGGAAGCAGCTCAAGAAAATGAAGACTTGCTCTTCATAACAGAAGTTGAAGACCCCGCACAGAACATTATGTTTTCTTACAACCTGAACTATCTAATCAGTACCTGCTGCACTATCAGTCCAACATACAGATTTCTTATACCTTCTTATCTGCAATAGCTTTAAAATTTGTTTGACCCTGTACTGTGCCACTTTAATGTCACCTTAGGAGCAAACTCATCTGACAAACTCAGTGTTCTCTAACGCAACAAGCTGAAGTTTCTTAGTGCAGCACCAGTGGTGGGGGTGAAGAGACCCCTTGGCTGGGGAAAAAAGTGAAATGGTGTCAGTTAATTGTAAAATCAACTGCCAAGGGACAACAGCCTCAACTGTATCATCTGAATAAACTACATAAAGATAAATAGCCTAAGGTAAAAAAAAGTTCCCAGAATCGAGATTTTTAATAAAAATACAAATAGCTGGAAGGAAATCAGGCTGTTAGACACAGGGGACATCTTAAGAAGACTATGAGAGATGTCAAAAAGATGACCAGAGGTGGTCCTCCAGACCTCAACTATCCTTAGTTATTAAAATCAGTACAAGAAAGCAAAAAAACTATAATTGTGTCAGGATACAGATTAAAAGATGATAGGGCCTTGGTTTTGTCCTCAAAGACCCTGAAGAATAAAAATACTAAGTTCCATCACAAACAAGTAGTAAACGAAACATTAAGACATTGATTTTCTTCATAAAGATAATTAAAACAAGTGGTCAAAGTCTTCAATAATGGTTATATGAGTATCAGTGTAAACTGACAGAATGGGTAACTTCTGTTCATACAGAGGCACTAAAGCTTTAGTTTACTGTAGCACTAAGCAAAAATGTACCACACTGTCATGGGTGCTCACCACAAGGGCAAGAAGCAGCAGTCAGACTGCAACATAAAAAACCCTAGTTGAACAGAGAAGGGTTTGTTACAATGGATGGGGTTCAGCATGAGAAGACACACCCTGGGAAGCTGCAGAAACTACATCATCAGATTTTCAAACTCAACAAGGCTCCCAGAAGCCTAAAGGGCCTACAGAGCAAGCCCTGCTTTACAAAGAGAGTTGTGCTAGATAACTTCCAGAGGCTCCTTCCAATTTGAATTCTGATCTATGATATTAAGACTAAACCCACACATACAATACACAACACAAGGTTGCTATATAGTATGTTTTATTTAGATATGTATTTAAGCACAAAGGGTAAGACGTGTCTAGGTGAAAGAATAAATATGGCTAAAGAGTTATATAGATAGGTTGAAAAATAGAAAAATTACTAATTACAAATGCAGCCTCTTAAACCACTTTGCAACTTGAGGGCTATGAAGTGTCACTCAAGCCACCCTAACAATGACTCCTTCACAAACTCTAAAGGTACTTCCATCAACCATTAATGAAATTAACAAGGGACCAGTGAGGTAAGCATCAAAACCCACAGCTGATTATTCTCACTCCTTACATTGTCTTGGACACAGAATATTCTACACTCTCTAGATGTAGTTTAGTAAAACTGTAGGCTAACCTAATAAAGAGGATCATTCTTCGTTTGACAAGGCAGAGTGTTTAAATACACAGCCAGGCCCCTTGCACAATTTGTCCAACAGAAAAGCCAAAAGGGAACAAAAATTTCTAGTTTAATACTTCTCAGTAGAAAGCAAGGACTGTAATCTATAGGATATACCCATTACAGTTTTAGGTTTGTAAAGTTGATTTAAATGCTGTCTTTGATATTCTCATATCAAAATCTTAAGATTTCATTTTCAACCACTACATTTGTGTAGTATACAAGGAAACTGTCTAGCTTCTTTTATCAGTCACTCAAACCTCAGTGTTAATAACTGAGTTATGTTAAGTGGGCAACAGTGATAGCTGCTTATCTACAACTTCAAAGGTTGAATGCACTTGGAAAGAAGTAACTATTCTACATAAGACATAATTTCTTTAGTGTTGCATCACAGTGAAAGCTTTGCCCTGAAGTAATTTTCCTGAAAGTTTAGTTTATATTCAGAAATTAGTGCAGTTTCTGGTAATTTATGCTACATAAGAAAATCATCTGTTATCAGTAATCTTGGAAGAAAGATAAATTAAAAATAATTAGCCAGTACCTGTATTTTATCTTCTGGAACATTCAGCCAGTGGTTAAAGGCTTGTGACAGTTTGGTTCTCACTTGCTTACCTACAATAAAAACATTACAATAAAAACATTATTTATAAAAATAACAACTTAACACCTATAGCTGATTTGAGACCTGATTAAAATGATTGATCCATGATGACCCAAAAGTGGAAAATATTAGTGCACAGCTTGTTTCCTCATTGTATAAATATCAACTACCAGCAGTTTCAGTTTGAAACATTTCACAGTAATATGCAAAGCACATATTTACAGGTTACTGTATTTAGTTCTGACAGTTTAATTAGTAAGGGATCCTGAGTATGCTGGACACTTGTACAGACCAGCTTGCTACTTGTGAAAGTAAGCCCTAGTTTGCAAGGCATGTTCTTTTTGTTTAAGATTAAAACATTTCAATTATGATTCATTATTGGTGAAAGCATGTGTATTTGTTGAATATGTATTTCTCTCAGCTTTCTCCTGTAGTATTCTTCACTTGCTACTGGAAATCTGTAAAACAGAAAAGTGATGTTTCATATACTTACTAAATAACTCTAAAAAAAGAAAAAATCTGAACAGAACATTCCAAACAGAATAGAACTTTCCAAGAATTCAGATATTTATCTTATACCCAAGAAATCTGCCTATAAATACTAGGATTTGGTCTGCTTTGGTTAAATCCATTTTGTTGGAGGCAGGCAGTCACCCTGTTTCACAGGAATGAAAGACAAGATCAAATGTTCAAGTTTACTGTTAAAATAAGCAGTACTATTCAATCCAGATATAATTTACATGACAGAGTTAATTTCAAGAGAAGTTAACAAATATGCCTATTAATTATTGATGCCAGCATTCTTTAATAATTGGCTAGTATTCAGGTACAAGTATTTATTCAATGTCTACTGATGTTCAATGTGAAATAAAGTCATCCCTTACATACACTGAGACAATTCTGCTCTGAACTTTGAGAAGCTCAGTTATGTATAAGATCTTCAAATAACTTAAAGAAAGGTTTAGAAAACCAGCTCTGTGTATGCAGTCCATGAAGACGACCTTTGGAAAAAGCTTTAAATAAACTTCAGAGCAGTGCAACATAGACAGTGGGTTCCGTATTACTTGTCTCAAGATCTACTGAGATAACAATTCCGCAATATTAGTCCTCCTGTTGGTAATTCCATTTTGCCTATAGCACTGGAGAACTTTCAACATTTGAATGTCTCCCTAAGGCTTCTCTAGGGCTGTGTGAACAGCATATACAGACAGGCAAGCAACAGCTTCGTGTGTTGGGCTCTATGGCAAGGGTGATAACCTTTCCTCCCTGGATCAGAGGTCCACAATTTTTGTCTCAGTTCTCAATGAGTTCCACTACTTCCCATCACCACTATCTTTTGGTTTTCTCTAGAAGAGATTAACGAAACGATCATCTTCTGCCCGCTCTCCAATAGCTTTGTCCTCTGGTTCTGTCCTGTGTGAAAGAGCATTCTTACCTGGACATACAGTCACTGGCTTGTTTTCTCAATTTTTGTTTTCTGTGCTGTTTTAAACACTAATGGCTTTCTGCAGAAGGGAGGGATTGTTTTTCTCTCCTTGAGAGTAATTGTTACAAACATCTGCCAAACTGAATGGCTTGCCAGTTAAGTACTAACAAATATTTCACTACATTCATAAAGAAAACCACTCAGAGATAATATCACATTAAGGAAGTATACCTTATCTGCAGCTGTTTGTTCACTTCTAAATTACATTGATACAGACAGCACCTACTTTTTTTTTTTTTTTTTTTTTTTTTTAGTTGTATTCTCTTTTTTTTTTTTTTTTTTTTTTTTTACATCAGGCAGCTAATTCTGTTTTTCTGAATGTGTTTCCTAGAAAACATGCTTACAGAATGCTGGATGCTCAGCAACAAGCATTACTTCATCATGAGGAACTTGACTACTAGCACACACTCTAAATGGATTAGTAACATGCACAATGGATTTAGCCACTTCAGTTCCTTAGTACAGACAGCATTTGAATTGTTAGACTTGTCTACCTTGACTAGCAAGACTTCCTAGACACTGACTATTCAAGGAGAAAACACTATCTGTATAGTGAAGCAATTCATCTTTCCTTTTATAGCTGCAGATTTGCTTGTCTTCTAAAGGAACATTATTGCTACATAAATGCCATTTGGTCTTTTTCTCAAGACAATCTTCCCTGGCCTATATGCTAGTACAGCAATTTTCTGTATGCACATTTAATGCCTGCAGCCATGCTATGATGGCAAAAGACCAAACCTCTCTAATACAGGTCTCTAAAGTCTACATGCAGAAGACTCCATTCCTTGCCACAACTGTCCTCTCCCCAAACTAGACAAGACAACAATACAGGGATGCTAGGACAAAATTAAAAGGAGCACTGCCGGGATTATCTAGTTTTTTCACTGTCACATGTCACTGCTCTGTTAATTATTCTAAGCAGGCTATTGTAAAATTGAAGAACAGAGGTCTAAAATCCAAAATTAGAAGCTCCACCTACTGTATAGCGCTATAATAATAGACATTACTGCACTAAGTTTTTATTAAAGATATGCTAAATGCATTTGGTTTAATCTGCCTAAGATTGTTACCCAGTATCACCCAAATCAAACAGCAACTATGAAAAACTTTTCTCCTTAGTAATGCTGGGTGAAAAAGGTGAGAGAAAAAAAAGAATCAAAATGTAAGAGATTCATTCTGATGAAATTCCTTCTACAGATCAGAATGTTAAAGCTTTATCCTTAAAACAAATGTCAAGTTAGATTAAAGGTGTACTGAGGACATTCCCTCCACCTCTTCAGATGAGATGCTTCTCATCAAAAAATCAGCCAACTTACTCTCTCTGTACACAACTGTTCTTGTGACAGGGAAGACCCAAAACCCATGGAACTCCAGCTGTGGACAGGCTCCTGGTTAGTATTTCTTCCCTCTTGCTGCACTAAAGTAAGAGTAAGTTATGCCCGTAAGGCAGCACCCCACTTACAGACAGGGTACATAAAAGGGCTAGCACAGCATGGGAAAGAGCAGCGGGACTATTAACCTAGCCCCCATTAGAGCCTCACTAAGCTAATTCAACTCATTAGCCCAGCAGAGAACTCTGCTTTTTGCTATGTTAGCTTTGTGCCAGCTTTATGTACTGAGTCAGCTTATGCAGTGGATCTGCCAGAGTCAGTACAGGGTGAGCAGCAGATGCTGAGGGCCAGAGAAAGTGGGCACTGCCCTTCTGAAGAAAGCAAGCCACTGTATTAGCTCAGCTGTATTGTACACTTGCACGTTTAGCTGCGTTCTCTGATGGATTAAAACTAAATGGATGAAGTCCCCAAGGAGACCTCCCCAGGAAGCTACAAGAACACTACAACCAGTGTAAGTAAACTGCAGGAAGACAAGGAAAGTGAGCAGGCATAAACACTTTTAACCTAGGCAGCAATTTGTGACAGATTAAGGTCACTGACAGAATTCTCTAGCTAAACTTCCCTGTTCAAAATAGGGTTAACCAGCCCAGTGTTGTGATCCTGATTTTTGCCTTGCTCCTTCTGACAATCCTGAATGGCAGTATCCAATGGTCACTGTAGCCTTCATGTCCTAACCAATTCCTCCTTGTTTCTAAGTGTGAAGTCCAGCATAACCCCTTCTTTCATGAGCTCCTTGGTCACATATGGTAGCAAGAGGTCATCAACACATTCCAGAAACTTCCTGGATTGCCTGTGTCCTGCTGTGTTACTCTGACTACCAGACGGTAACTGAAGTCTCTCATAAGAATCAGGGCCTGTAAATATGAAGCAGCTTGCAGTTGTCTGAAGGTTTCATCTGCTTCTTCCTGTTCAGCAGGTCTATAGTAAAGACTCATTGTAGTGTCACCCCTATCAATCTGTCCTCCAATCTTAACTCAAACTCTCAGCAGGCTCATCAGACAGTAGACCTCCATGCAATTCAGCTGCTTTTTCACATAAAAGGCAACTCCCACCCCTTGCAGTCCATATCCATCCATTGCAGCACTCTAGCTGTGTAAACTATCACAAATCAGATACCCCAATAAAACTACGGCCCTATAACTGCAAGCCAATCTCTAACTCCTCCAGTTTATTCCCAATAACATATGCATTTGTGTAGAGGCACTTCAGACAGGTGCAGTCCTGCAGATTCCCCCAAAAAAGTAAGAACTTCCCCTATCATGTTCTGTTTGTACTTGTTGGAGGACTGGGATGGTCTGCCTTCAGCTCTGAGATTACAAGATGTCTCTTGTTCAAATCAGCCTGTACCCTTTGTTCATAACTTCACTAATTCCTTACTTGACTGTGTATAGTCATCTTCTTGTACTGTCATTTCTAGTTTAGTCCCCTCTCACCATGTTGCTCAGTCTGTTAGCAGAGACCCTTGTGCCCTGACTTGGACAGGTGGATGCTACCCCCCCATGGCAGTCCTTGCTCTACAAAGGGAGTCTCAAGGCCATGAGACGCAAAGCTCTGCTATCACGATGAGCCGTGCAACTAACTAGTTGTTGACAGGCAGTATCTGTTTATTCCTCTTGATGGTGAGGGGAAGGGGGTTGAAGATCTCAGAGAAAAGCCACCTGGCTTTCTGTGCCCTTGACCCTCATTTCAAAAGCCTTGCTTGATAAGCTTTAGGCACCCCCATACTGCATCCATTGGTGCTCAAGTAAAAGACCTACAAGGTTAAGTATTTTAAAGTTGAAATACACCTTGGCAGTCTTTCCAGAAACAGCAGTAATGTAGGTGTAGCTCAAAAGGGAATACTTCTCTGAAAGTAGGCAGATGAAAGGGGTGCACCTATGGAAAGCTTGTACTGAGTAACAGGTGAAGAAACAGCAAACCTCCCTAATACACAACCACATGTGGAATCTCCAACCCTTGCTGGAATCAGTGTCTACACTACTATCACTTGCTGCTCTGCTCTGATGCTTAGTTGTACAAAATCACAGAACCATTTAGGTTGTAAAAGATCTATACAGAGCTTCCAGCCATGTGTCTTCTTTCAGTGTACTGAAACTATTTGGCAACTGCACATCTGCTCAAGGAACAGGAATCTTTCTCCTCGTGCCAGAAGTCATCAGTTCCCCAGTTCCCAGCCCTCCCTACTGTGGGAGTATCCATCTCCCAGCCTGATATGCACAGACTATTCCTGACTCTTCAACGTATCTGGGGGTTTCAGACTCTTGAATCTCTAGGTGTCTTGTAACTTTTGTTATTTCTGATGCTGTACAAGCCTGCTGACCTCTTTTCACTGCTCCTTTGCTTGGTCACACTTCTTCCACTACTACATATCTTTTAGGGGCAGCAGTATCACCTGCTTCTGGCCAGTGGGTGCCCCCAGGCACCCCTGCAGTTCAGAATCTAGAGAGCTGCAGCCCTCATCAGGAACTTGACCCAAGCTGAGGCCTCTGATGTGCCAGGTGTAGTTGTGCCACTGGCAGGGATCATGCCCTGTGGTGCTTAACTCCTTCACCAAGCTGGTCAAGTTCAACAACCCAGCAGAAAAAGGCTGAACAACAAAGGCCAGTCTTGATTATTTAGCTTGCTGAACAAGCCAGGAAAGACTGCAGCCAAGACCAGAGGGATATGAAAGGGAAGAGGCACAGTTATAAAAGGGATCAGAATCTACCTCTTTGAACAGCAAGCTGTTGACTGCATCAGTTTTACAGCAATGAAAATTCCATAGACTCCTTAATGCTTCACAACTCAGCTACTTCTGTTAACTCAGTCAGAAATAAAAATCCACCATACATATGAATCAGACCATTTTTGAGACAAACCACAATGGAATTTGTGAAAGTCAATCCTGCAGCTTTATGAGACTAAATGACAGAATACTAGATTAAGTAGAACAACGCTAAAAACTAGGATGGCAGTGTTCTCCTACAATGAGATTTTACAAGAAAAGTTATGTTTCAGAATGTATATTCTTCTCCCTAGCAATAATTTCTGCTAAAGAAGGAATAAACATTAATAACCATACTAGCAGGTAAAATAGCAACATAGTATAAATACCTTAAGCCCGGTAGTTTCCCCATCCTAGTGCTGTTGGAAGTCAAAGAAATACACAAGCTTACTTTACCTACAGTCCCTAAACTATTACCATTAAAAGTCTTATTTCAGTACTGGGAAGCAGAGTAATCAACTCCTTGTACTGAGGGGTTAATCCTTAGCAGTTACAAAAATTTGTGTTCTTACACTACAGACAACATTAGCAGGCACCTTCCCTCCCCTCCTCCCAACCTTAATACTGTTACACAATCCCTTTTCATGTAAACAAAGTTTGATATGCATCTAAATTCATTCAATAATAGGTTACTAAACCACTTGGAGAGTTTGTGTAACTAGTCTTACAAGATAAGCAACTGGACTACTGTAGGGCTGTAAGCATGCATATTTGACACTCAGCCAGGCTTTCTGCAAAAGCCCCTCAGAGCCCAAAATGATCCAACACAGAAACAGCTCCTTGTCCCTACCCTTGTGCAAGCTCACTAACAAGACAAGATATTAACCAGGCAAGTTTTTAACAGGATTGGTACTACCTAATAATTTCACTAGCAAGCTGAGAACTGGCACAAATCAAGCAGCAGGCAAACACTACCAAAAGCATAAAAGACAGAACAAAACTGTCTCTTTCAGCACAAGCTTGTTAGATTAGCTCAGGGCATCATTTGGGCTCCACCTTAGTTATGAACAGCACTTATATGCCATTTTTTCCCCTGGCTTTCCAAGCACTGGTGCTCATACTGACTCCAAGGTTCACAAATGTAATTGGCTCCTACTGATTTGTACTTGGCACAGCTGATTTGAGGCAACACCACTGTTTCAAAAACAGTAAACACTCACTTATATGATTGTGAGCCCTCACACGTGCTGCACCTGCTAATCAATACAAGCTCTCCACAGGTACACCACTTTCACCTGCCTAGTTTAAAAGTGTTCCCTTTTGAGTCACACCTCCATTACTGCATAGAGAGAAGTGTATCTTGCCTCTCACCTTCTCCAAAACATAAACTAAACTAATGAGAAGTCAACATGGTAAAGTGGACTATGAGATTTATGATCCTTTAGCAGGACAGGATGTAAAACACCTGCACTGTCAGCAAGTGTAACATTACATAAGCCACCAGTATAGAGTGACTAGGGCTCAACTCACAAAGCAGAGGAATTTAGCCACAGGACTCAAGGCAGGAAGGTTAAATGTATACCCCAGACGTATCATTTAAAGAGAAAGCTAACTGAAGAGGTATTAGTCAAACACTTTTGACTGAAGAAGCTTTTTTGGGCACTGTGTGCCTGTTGTACGTTTCCTACTAGGAAGCTGAGCCTTTTTCTTGGTACCTACAATAACCTTAAAAATAATTAGCAGCTAACAATGCAGAGGTGCTACAACATACCATGGTTACTGAGATAATCTAACCAAACAAAAAGTACACTTAAAGATGGTGTTGGAAGAAAGTTAATTTCTTCAGGACCAGGTCTCAGAAAGCTCTCTGGAATATCATAGACTCATTCTCAAGGTAGTTCTCTAGAAAGACCATCACCAGTTCAATATAGGCAAAAGTAACACATGTGAGGAAGTGGGAAACGAGCTCTCTGGCATTAGAAAGGCATGCAACTGCCAAATTTGTCCCTTTTCTTAGTTTTTAACTGAGTGCTAACTGCCAAGTCAAATGAATCCACTACTGTAAGCAAGAAAATTCTGGATACTTGTAGAGATTAATAATGAATTTCATTATACACAGGTATAATGAATTAGGATCCACAGGGCCCACCCTGCTGATATACAGGTCTTGTTGCAGATGTGCAAAAGCCACTTAATACTGTGCCTGGGATTTAAAATGCTACTTGTCTAGGCAGATAATCTTCTACCCTGGTCAAATATAATTTTGATCAGGATTAGTTTCCTTAATATTTACTCATATTTTGTATCTTCCTTAACTCCACCAGCATACAATGTAAGCTGAACAGAAGGCAACCAGGCAATTATGCAATAGTCCTAATGACAAAATTGTTCTGCCACTATTTTTACACAGTCACTTTGATAGCTTGTATGGTCTTCCTTACACTTTAGGCATACAAATAAAAGTCACAGCAAACAATCTGACTGTTTAGTCAAAGAGACTTCCAAGGGCTACATCCATACAGTAGTTTGCTATCAAACTGCCTCCTGACTTCTGCTGTGTACTGTTCAACACTAAAAACTTCATGTGAACATACTGCTAGTAACCTGATACTACACAAGGACTGGTTGGACCTCTGACAAGTGAAGTAATCCATGGACAGCTGAAATTGGCCATAAAATCTGGCTCCACACAAGAGAAACAAGTTAACACAAAGAAACCCACAAGAACAACCCCCCAGAAAACCCACAACCCACTAAGTTGAGTACAAAAGCAGATAAACAACAAAACATTATCAGCCCTGAGTTTAAGAACAGGATCAGGTGTCCAGTACTTGTCTTTATCAGTTTTTAAAAGTAGCAAGTCAGCTACTCTGAATGGAGAACAGAGTAACTGAAATACTACTTACACTACAAATCAACTCAAGAGCTATTGTACCAATCTGACCAAAAAGGGTGGTTGTAAAGAAGGAAGGTAGAAAAGAACAAATAGTGAAAAGTGTTAATTTTTATTACTCTTAAATTCAAAAATCAAGAATGGATAAACTTCTTGGCTTATATTTCCCAAGACAAAAGTTGCTATAAACCCAATTTTGATATTTGCAAACAACACACTATAAAGAAACTTGCCTGGTAGTTGAAGTAAATACTGGTAGGGCTCTAGTATTCTTTTAGATGTTTCATCCATCCCATCCATTTCTTTATTTCCTAAGAGGTAGTTCACTGTTAAAGAAAGTGTTATTAAGATTATTTAGATCAAAATTTAGGGAAGTAAACAACAGATGCATATAATTAAAAAGTCAGCTGACTTCCAGGTTAGGTACAAATACTCCAATTTTGCACATAATACCTTCAGTTAATAGTACCTTCAGTACATAAAAGACTTTTGGATGTCATTTAGAAAGGAAACACACATATGTACTGAATACAGCTTTCTTCAATTATTCATGAATAGTTTAAATCAACTCCTAGACTTCATTTACTCTTTTATATGTATTACAGGGTTTAGCCGATAAAGTATTTTAAACATTACCATTCACAACAATGAAGCTCCAAGACTTTAAAGACACTCACACAAAACCACACATACAAACTCATACAAAGACACATATACAAACCCTCATACGTCTAATCTGATTAAACCTCCCTAAATGCTTTTTCCATACAAAAATAGAGATGCCTAAGGGCAGAAAATACACCTCAGACCGAGGCAAGCTCCAGAACACTAGCTTCAGTCTTCTGAAAGAATTCCTCAGTCTTATCTTAGAAGCCAGAACAGAAACATATCATTTTCTTACCACCATTTAAGCATAGAGACAGCTTTACACACTTTCCCACATACTAGAGATGTAATAGACTCTTATGATAAATTCTTTAGGATACACAGCCTACAGAGCTCAACAACTGTCTATCGATTAAGTTTCAATTTGGTCATCTCTATCTGCATTTTTTTAGACTGTTTTCTGTAACAGATTTTCTGTCCTTTCACCTCTAGCCTTCCTTGCTGCACTGCAGATGCAGCAGCTTAAAACAATTCTTCACATGTAATTTTAAGACAGGAACTGCAGCAGTAGCATAAAGTCTCATGCTACTTCAGCATCATTTGTTACTTTGCTAGTATCCTGCGAAGGACTTACTTTTCTTCCCCTGGAGCAAGTGAATAGTTACGTGATTTTGGCTAGAATAGAGCCAATTTTCTTGCTAGTAACTGGTACAGTGCTGCATTTTGGACTTGGCGTGAGAACAGTGTAGATAACACACTAATGTTTTGGCTACTGCTAAGTAGTACTAACTCTCAGTGAAGGACTTTTCAGTTTCCCATGCTCTGCCAGGCAGCAGGTGCACAAGACAGCATGGCCAGGACAGCTGACCCAAGCTGGCCAAAGGGATATTCCATACCATAGAACATCACACCAAGTATATAAACTGGGGGCAGTTGGCCAAGAGCCACTGATGGCTGCCTGCAGGTGGGATAGGCATTGGTCAGTCAGTGGTGAGCAACTGTACGTCAGTTGTCTGCCTTGGGTTTTATTCCTCTCTATTTCTATTATTATATTTTACTTCATTTAAATTATTAAACCATAGTTCTCAGCTGTGGGTTTTACTTTTTTTCTGACTTTCCTCCCTGTCCCACTGGGGTAGTGGGGACTGAGCAAACAGCTGCATGGAAATTAGTTGTGGCTGAAAATAGCTATTTTAAAGTGATATTTAGATGTATGAACTGATGCATCTTTAATGTAGGTATATTAAGGGAAGTGGTTAACATGCACAGAAACTATGTTCCACACTTGCTCAAAATAATTCAGCAACATTTTCCCAACAAAAGCTCAGAAAGATCAGCATCATGATCAGTGCTTCCTCTTAAGCCACTTCAACAAAGTGCTATTCCTCAACATTCATGGCCTTTCCCTTTCGGTATAGCTCAATCAGTTTCTATCCCATTCCCACCCTCCAAAACCATAAGCATTTACAGCAAGTCCATAGTTGGGGAACCGTTTTCAAGCTTAGGTTTGGATCAATCCCTCTGTTTGCTTCACTGCATATGTTCATCACACCTACTGGTGCTTCAGGGGCAAGAGAGGCTATTGAAGCAAACACAGCTGCCAACCAAATGCTCCTGTGACTGCACCTTTGTATTGTTTTTAAGCAGTGATGCCACCTATAAGCAGTACAGCCTTTCCATCCTATCCATGGTGTGCCAGCACAACTAGTAATCAGGCCATGCAGTAATCTAAATCAGATCCAACACCCTTGACTGCCTATTTTGTTATCAGCCTGTTAGTGTAACTAAAGGGACAGGAACTGCTTTTAACCAGCACTGCCACTAAGAGTCAGCTGTCAAACTGCACCCTTACATATAAAGGATAAGTCTCAAAGGACTTCAGTGAGAAAGCAAAAGTAAAGACTGTCAGAATCCACTGCCAGATGTTTTAAGCAGAAAGAAACTGGCAGAGATGGCTATAAATATATACTAACAACTCCCCTGTGACTACTGTTTGTCAAAAAGCCACACAGATGGTGACAGAATTAAGTGTCTAGGTATCCAACTGGGCTGGGAAGACATGTTAGGATTGAAAGTGCTCTCCTGTAAAAGTTTCTGCTCAGAAGTACATATTAAACTTCTTCCTCCTCCCTCAGGGAATTAGGTCTCTTGCCTGTCTGTAGGACATCAAGACAATATTCAGAATCCCCAACCAACTTGAAATTCACTAGTATTATACACCATCAACTTAAATATTTGCCTCTTTCTGCACAAAAGAACTGGACTCTACCTGAAGTATGGCTTATCAGCAGAAAATTAGTCAGGCACTTCTGACATAAGTGCAAAGATTGCTTTTTTTTTTTTTT
>VXBX01008038.1:4983-53190 GCA_013400415.1 Scytalopus superciliaris
CTTCATCTACACTGTCTTGCGTTAGCTGTGTTTGAAGTGCCATCAAAAGGCTGAATGATACAAATTTAATCAGGGGAATTATCTTCACATCCTTCACAGTACCTTTAAAGGGTTACATTTTTATTCAAGCTGTATTTTAGCTCAATAGAATACTACTGCCATCTCAGTATCAACTTGGTTTAGCTTAAATTGATTTTTTTTTATTTTAAGCAAGATTAAGATCCTTCTGCTTCACAGTGCAGTGATTTAATTTATTGTCAAAATTATTACTATAATTGAAAGACTTTTAGGATACTTTCAACTAAGGCAGGTATTTGAGCTTCAGAAACTTTTTCTAAAACTTAAAATTGACTACCTTGTCTTTTGCAGACGTAAGATGTGTGGAACAAACAGAAGTTCTGTTGTGACATCTTTAACATTAGCAACTTTGATAGTTAAACCTCCAAGGACAATCAAAATAAAATTTTAGTCTCCCATGTTTCTGACAGATTACCCGACACTTCCATTGGGTCTTTCTACCTCATTTCATTCTTTGAAAATACTGAATTTATCTGCTTAGTACTTACATTGTTATTGTAACACATTTATCAATACAGAGCAGAGGATTAAAGAAGGACATATGTCTGAAACAGAAATGCTCCAGGAATTCCCGATGTTGTCTAGCACAAGAAGAGACTGTACAGCAACTTCCAGTAGTGTTACATGAACACATCCAGCACAGTACAACATGGAGACAATTGTAATTCTGTGAGAAATCCAGTGTGAGGAAAAACCTGCTATGAACAGTGTGGATGTGGTTGACTTAAGAGGTCTTGTGGAGCAAATATGTGTGAAGTGTTTCACACAGGTGTTCACACATGTGTGAGGTGTTTAGCAAGCAAGTTTTCTCTGTACTACTTGTGCTGTTGTATTGTGAATATGAGCATACCCATTCCAGCTGATGACAAATAAAACATTTCTGTTTATATTGCTACTTTTTTTCCCTCTCCCCACAACATTCTCCTGAAGAAACTGACTGCTCATGACTTGGATGAGTGTAATCTTTGTGGGGCAAAAACCTGGTTAGATGGCCAGATCCAGAGAGTGGTGGGAAATGAAATTAAATTCAGCTGGCAGTCAGTCATTAGTGGTGTTCCCCAGGGTTCAGTACTGGGGCCAGTCCTGTTTAATATTTCATCAGTGACCTAGACAAGGGAATTGAAGGGAATTGAGTGCACACTCATCAAACTGAGTGGTAGTGTTGCTCTCCTGGAGGGAAGAAAGACTCTGCAGAGAGATCAGGAAGATCTCTTGTTGATCTGTTCAACTACCTGAAAGGAGGTAGTAGCAAGATGGGGATTGGTCTCTTCTGCCATGTCTAAAGTGAAAGGATGGGCAAATGGCCTTAAGGGAAAGACTAGATATTAAAAAAAAAAAAAAACAAAAAAAAAACTAAAAAACAAACCACCACCCAAACCACTGCAAGAGTGTTTAGGCATTGGAATAAGGTGACCAGAGAGGTGATGAAATCACTGCCTCTGGAAGGGAAGTGCTCAAGAGATGTCAGGATGTGGCACCTGGGGATATGGTGTAGGGGTGATTATGAATTTATTGGTGGTTTGACTAGATGATCTTAAAGGTCTCTTGAAACCTGGATGATTCTGTGATTCTATGATCGTCTTACTCATTTCTAAGCAAAAAATTATACCAGCTACCCTTTAAAATATTACTTCTATTGAAAGAGAAAAATGTTTCATTCAGGGAGTCAATCTACTCTGGAAAATACTGTGAGACCAAATGTTTAGCTTTGCTATGATTTTAAAAATTAGAAACATACTAGCTTTTTGTATAATAGGCTATTTTTTAAATATTCTGTGCAGTGGAGCTATATGTGAAAGAAGGTGAAGATCATTTACTAACTTTCTGTCATCTTCGCTTGTTGAAGATTTAATCCAACATCAAGCTTTAAACTGTACTTATCAATTCTAATTCTGACATTTTATTAGGCTACCTACAGAAACAGACCTGTGTGTCAGATTATGATGGGTTGGATAAACCCCCAAAACTTAGATTAAGGCCTTAGTTTAGTTAGGCCTGAAACCAAATTTAGCAGGCCCCAGTTTTTTGGGCCATGGGGCACTCCGTAGATTCAGAGGGGCAAGTATCACCTGACTTAAGCAACCAAAGAGGTATTTCATATCATCTGACATCAAGTTGAGTATAAATCTAGTGGGGGAGGTATCCTCGCTCTCTTGCCCTCCCTCTCTCCATGTGGTGTGGTGGGGAGGACTCCCTGTTGCTGCTCCCAGAGCGACAGGCCTGGCCGCTTCCCTGCCGAGATGCCCACAGCAGTTCTGGTCTCTGGGAAGTAAATACTTTTGTTTGATATTACTTTGCTGGGTGCTCTTTCAGAGAAACGTGTTTAGTTTTGTTTTGTGTGGGTTTTGGGTGGTGGAATCTGTGTGTTATTGGGGTGGACAGCTCTGGATGAAGTTATTGTTGGTTTTTTCCCTATATTTGTATGTATATGTATTGTAACTTTCCTGTAAATATATGTATATAGTTTTTTTCCAGTTTCAGTTTTTTTCCTTCCCTCCTTTCACTGGGACCATGCAGGTCTTGGGGGGGGTTGGCATTTTGCCAAGGTCAAACCCACGACACAGATATTAAATTTTTCAACAGAGGTAAAAATGAATATATGAATATTGTTCTATTTAATTTCGTAATTAGACCTTCCTCTCTAGGAATGTATAGGGAAGATTTTTGTTACTAACTGGTTTAATTTTTGACACAAAAGGATATCTACCTGATGGAGGGCCCTAAAATGAAACATAAAATTATAAATATTTAAGGACTGTCTTATGAAACATAAACCTTTAGATCCAATTAAAAAATATAAAGGGGAATTCAGCATCTGCAGGTAACTCATGCAGAAACCTAACTACTGTACCTTACCTTTACATGATTTAGTGGCCTTGCAGTTTAGGATACTGTTATCTATTCAGCCATTACCACTGTGTCTTAGCTAAAGTTAAAAGAAGCTATGCAGAATTTCCACATTTCAATATGGTTATAAAATATAGGTTTAGGCATTCATTCCAGGTTCAGTAACTTTACTTCAATCAGATTAGTTTTCAAAGAAGAAGGACAGATAAAAATGATGTTACTTGTCTGGCATAACTATAGTAAACACATAAGCTCACCTTAGGCAATAGTTGAGTGAACGGCTGTACTAACATATAAAGATCAATGAGACTTCAGACCATTTAATATACATCATGTTATGCATTTAATTTAAAAGAAAATGCTGTTATGATGATTCTGTAATTCACAAGAAGATATTATTATTCATTTATTTGCATTTTTGAACCATGATAGCTAAGGTCCAAATCTGTTCAGCATTGCAAAAATGTATTAAAGCCAGGGAAAGAGAAAAAGAGAGTTCTTATACAAATATAATTACTGTATTTTTTTCTGTTCACATTCATTTTCTCATTTTCAAACAGAATTTCTTTGTCAAGATTAAATAAAAATCTATTTGATAAATATCAGACTTACTCTCATAGTGAATTAAGAAACCAACACTGGAACGACTGTTGTCTGTAGTGAACAGCAGATACATATAGTTTCCAGTACTGATAAGAAACTGGGGTGCTTGTGTTCCATGGTATTCTCCAATTAATGGTGATGAATTTGCTGGCCCATCTCTGACTTCCAAAGTATCATAATTAACTTCAGTCTGAAATCTGAAACAGAATAGCAAGTCAGTTGGTAGGTTGACCAGATGAATGGTGTTTTCTTTAATTGTTAGAAATACAACCCATGTGAAACTGATCAAGAATATTATACATAGAAATCAGCATATCTGCAGATCTATCCATGTATTACTGAGGATAACAACTCAGGAAGGTTTTATGCATCTTTTTCCTCACCGTATTTTATCTGGCCTTCAGAAAGGTATTTAGTGGGAATCTGGGTACCACAATGTAAATTGTCTCAAACCAAATTGCATTATGAAGATCTAAGGAATTTCTTACCCTTGGGTTAAAAGATAGTTGGGCATCCTAGGAACATCTTAAATAATATTTCATTATTTCATCTCATCTGTACAGTCATCCAGTATGAGTTCTTAAATCAAACAACTCAAATCTGCTCTTTCTGTAGATGAAACTTGGACTGTCAGTTTTTTACATCAAATGCTTTTCAAAACAGTTTGTGATTATATCAGATTCTGTTGGAAGCTTCATCATCTAAACCACACACACATAAATTTTCCTGTCAATGAAGTTTGCATTATTACGTAGATATCTATACTAGTCTAAATATATTTGCCTGCAAATTCAATATTCTTATTTTCATACTTCAGAAATGCATATGTTCTGAGATTTTTATCTTCTATTCCCATAGGGCTTATTAGTTCAACTTCTGAGAGCAACAGACGGTGTCCCTTCGCAATACAACACTTTTTTTCAAAGTGATTGCCCTTAACTGTCTTCTATATATGGGACATGTTTAGTGGGTCTAGAGATAAGAAACTGTGTTCTTGTAATTAAAGAAAAATGCAAATTATGAAATAGTCAGAAAAGGGGAAATACATGTGACATTCCTTTAACATATAAATAAACTTTAAACTTCGGTAGACAATGTAACAGAACGATGAAGTTCCCCATTCAGGCCATTATCTTTTACAGATGAAATAACATTGGTCTTCTAAAACCATCTTCACAGATATATCAGTATCAGTAACATCAAGTTCATTTTTAGCAAATATTTAGTAGTTTCTCTAATTCTTCTCTCGTGATTCCCTGAAAACAAAAGCACATTCCAAAATCAAAAAGCTTTTGCTTAGCTATCAGAGCTAATGACTGCTTGGAAACTGACAGATCCTTCATATCATTCCTTACTATTCACACAGAAAACTCTCTATATTTTTGGTACTACCTAGTGTATTTGGAGATGTTGGATAAAATCCACATGATTGCTTTTACTGCTATCTCTTCACTCAGACTGTGGAATACAGGGCTGACATGTTTGTTAACACATTAAGCATTTTCAGGACCTGTTTCTGGCAGTGAAGTCAGATAACATGGAATGAACTACATTCATATTATTAAATACATTCTCTAGCTTCTCAAAGAAGGAGATACTATTAAAATTTCATATTCTGATTGGTTGTTTGCCCACAGTAACTCCTGGCCATGACTGACAATTGTTTGGGAGAATGCTGGTTGACAAGCTCAAGAAGTCTGTTGGACACTATTTCAACAATTTATCTGCATAAACACATGAGTTCTTGTATCTAGAAAGGCTCTCTGGTTGTATATAATTTACCAAAATAGACAGTCACAGAGGACATCACAAGTATTTGACAGTACCTTTCCATAATTTCAGAGATTATACATTGATTTACCCTGCAGCAGAATGATGAAAACAGACAGATACCACTAGTCTGGTCTAAATACTTTATTTGTACTCATAATGAATAGGTTCAAAATCAGTAACTCAATAGTTCAATTATTTTGACAGTTATGTTTGTGAGGGAAACTAATTAAGAATAAAGTGCTCTCAGCCAGCAATTGCAGCTTTCTTAGCAGAGCAGAATGACAACACTGGATTGCAAACACTCCTTGTAGGAATTGCTATCTATTACAATGATCTTTATTCCCAGTAGGTTCTTGCTTATCTCAAACCCAGAAATGAATTTATAATTCACTTATTTGTTTTTGAGGGTTTGAGGGAGTGACTCGTTTTTTTGAACTGGGCTAGGTTTATTGTTGGGTTGTTTGGGTTTTTTTTCAGTCTTTGCATTGTCACTAAAATGATAAATCAAGGTACTCTGTTGTTGGAAGTTCTTCATTGCTACTCAAAGTATCTAATTAAGAGTTACTTTTCTTTTTTTCATTTATTTTAGTGATTATTAGCTTACTTATATTAGTAAAAGATAGGATATTATCCAAATGTACACATACAATTTTAAAAAGACCTAAAGAATGCTGTTATGCTATTCTTCATATAGTTAATTAGGTTTCAGACAAAGAAGTTTGTTGCATATATTATTCAATGAGGTTTTTTTATAAATATTCAATGTAACAAAAATCTTTCGGTCAGCAGTAATCCTTTTAGCCCCTTTCCTTATGACTTATATCAATTAGATTTTACTTCTGTGTTACCCTTCCAGGCATTAGTCACAATCTGAAATGCAAAGTGTTTCAATGTACAATGATCACAGGGTCAGGCAGTCATTTGCTGCTACTTCTGGAAAGTAAGCTGCTACTTCTGGTAAGGCACATTTGTCTAGAAAAATTAAAGCTTCATTAGCTCAAGAGTGAGATAATTTACATTATGAATACACCATTTGTGCAAAGTTTCATTCTGTTAACAAGTCCGTTAGCAGTGTAAAATGGTTTTATTTTCCCCAAACTAGACAAAATACTTGACGAAATATTGTACTTGTCAATTCATGGACAAAATCAATTACTGACTTGTAATTTGCTAATGTTATATCAGACAGCACAGTAAATTTCTTGTGAGCAATAAAAAGGTTCTTCGTGAAATTTTTACTCTGGGTAGCAAAGCCTTTTCATTGACAAAAGAAAACAATTTTAATGAAAAAGTAAGGTTATACTATCATTAACAATCATTACACTTTTAATAAAATTTACAATGTGATTAAGTAGAGCTACACAATTTTCCAAAACCTGCCAGGCAAGCTCCATAAAGTTCCAAAGAAAGCAAGGAAAGATTTCTTCTTTGTCTACCTAAACCAATGTCCTTAATGGGAATATTGTTTTGTAATTGAAACCATTAGGGAAAGGAGACACAATCCGTCTTTCAAGGCTGATATAAAGCCGGAATAGATTCATTTTGTATCTGCTGTACTTCAAAAATTAGATGTGATCCGAATTGTCCATTTTGTATCAGGTTAAACTCCAAGTTCTCATTTAATTTCACTGCAGTTCAGTTTGTACACAAAGCCCTAGAATTCTGTTAATGGAATATGTATGTGCATCTATCTGAAATTCAGCAAAATTAGTCCTTAAACTGCACCACATGTCACAGAACCTATGTTTCCCATTAATTTCCTCAGAAATATTTTGGTCATACTGTTAAGCTCATAGGCATTCATACACCTGCAACTTCAAGCAATGCATTTACATTTATAAAATTAAAATGCTCCATCTTATAACTAATATTGTTGTTTGCTTTCACTGCATTTGGGAAGACATCCCTGAAACTCAGGCTTCTGATCATTAACTGAAAAAAAAATAAAAAAATCTGGCAAATAAATAGAAACTTATAGTTGCTATAAAGTAATGAAAAAAAAAAGTCAACATCTTAAAATTCTGTAACTTTCTGCTAAATGCAATGAAAGCAAATCTTTTGTTGTTGTAGGAACACAATAATTTTACAAAAACTATTTAAACAGTTCCAATTTTTCTCTGCTATTTTTTTCATGTGATTCACTTTGTATTTACTTGTAAGAATTTTCAGCAATTCATCAGTCATACCTCGATTTTAATATTCTAAATAGTTGAGTATTATTAGTCTAATTTTTTCTTTAAGATCATTTCTGGACATACTGAATAGTTTCGAACATAGTACAGATCTCTGCAGAATGTCCCAAATTCCACTGTAAGACTTTCATTGACTGTTATATTCTTACTCATATAATGTCCCTCCTTGTATTTAAATGATGCTTAGCCTTTTGCAGAGTGAAATGCGAGATATAAAACTTGCAATTTAAAAATCCAGGTAAACTATACCAAATATTTTACTGTGCTTTCTTACACCATCAAAGAATTCCAATGGGTTTCTGAAATAAGATTTCTTGTATGAAAGCCGTATTGACACTCCCTCAGTAATTGCATTCATCCATGCTTCCACTAGTGCTAAACTTTGTTACAGTTTTTGCAGTGGTCATCCAGTATGCAGTTCCTTAGATGTCCATGGAAGATTTGAAAGATGAAGTTCATGAAGACAATTTTAAAAGCACAGTTACACACAAATTTCAATTTTCAGCCACCTCAATTTTGTACTTATTCAGGACTGCTGGGTCAATGCTGTCTGGTGACTTGCTGTCAGCTCTCAGCCTGCTCTCACAGAGGAGGTGCTCTAGCCCTGTGATCACCTTCATGGTCCTCCTTGAGACTGACTCCAACAGTTCCATGTCTTTATGCTGGTGGCCCCAGACCTGGATTCAGTACACCATGTAGGGTCTTATGAGAACAGCGTAGAGCGGGACAATCAACTCCCTCAAACTGCTGACCACGCTTCTTTTGATACAGCCCAGGATATTACAGCTTCCCCTTTTCCAGTCAGTGGGAACTTCACTGGACTGACATGACTTCTCAGATGACAGATAGTGGTTTAGCAATGTCATCCATCATTTCCCTTAGGACCCCAGGATGTATATCATCAGGTCCCACATCTTATCAGATACACCTTATCAGATCCCATGGACTTGAGCACCTTCAGGTTCCTTAGGTGGTTTCAGAACACTCCTCCTACAGCAAGTGGTTCTGCATCCTCCCAATACTCACCTTTGCCTTCGGTGACTTGGGCAGTGTGATTGGACCAGTTGTTAATGAAGACTGAGGCAAAAAAAGTCATGGACTACCTCAGACTTCTCTTTAATCTTGGTAATCTGCTGTTCCATCTCCTTCTGGAGAGGACCCACATTATCCTAGTTTTCCTTTTACCACCAAAGTACCTATAGAGGTTTTTCTTGTTGCCCTTGATGGCCTTAGACAGACTGAATTCTATTATGGCTTTAACTTTCCTAAGCTCATCCCTGGCTTAGAGCTCAGACCATTTCTTTATTTATCCTAGACTACCTATCCCTGTTTCCACCCTCTGCAGGCTTTGCTTTCGTGTTTGATTTTTTCCAGGAGCTCCTCAGTCACCCACACAGGCCTCCTGGCCATTCCTTTTGGCTTCCAGGGCACACTTTTGACTCATATTCAACTTACTATTAATCTGATTCCCCAAAGTTCCTTCCACAGGATTCCTCTCCAGCCTCTCCAGCGTTGTAAATAAAGACAACATAATACTTGAAGAATAGTGAGTATATTCTTTTTGTGGTTTGTGTTCTTACAGAATATTTTTCTTCTTCAATATTAAAGCAAATTTATGCTCATACCTCAGTTCTTGTTTGACTTTATGATTCTCACCTGTCAAAAGTGATCTTAATGGAATGTCCTGGTCTTGCTTCAATCACCCATTCACAATTAAGTGAGTCCTTGTAATATCCTGGCCACCCTGGTGGTAAGATAACGCCACTCGATGCTGTCAAATGTCCGCCACATGGTGCTGAAAGAAAAAAAGCATGTATTCTCATATCATGCACAGTATTTCAGATAAAATATTATATATTCAAAGAATCTGCAAAAATTGAATCAAAAAGCATAGAAAATGTGTTAAATATAGTTAGTTTTAATAGTCTAACACAACTAAATTTTCTACATTGTTATGAGCACTTTGTTTTCTTAGAATCATAAGCCCTGCAATGTATCTTAGCTTATTACTCTATACATATCTTAATGCACAAAGATGGCACTTGATTATGCCAGTCTTCCTTGTATTGACAAGTACATTATATCACACACACACAAAAAAAAGCCTCATAATTTTTTGATCCAATATGAGTCTACATTTATGTAGAAATATCAGACAAATTGTAGCAAGTAATTATTGTCATTGTACTGTTCCACCTTTTTGAATAATCATTGAGCTCAGTGGAACTGATTGTAATAGTATTCCATCAGCTCATAGAATGGTTTAAGTTGGAAGTGATGTCTGGAAACCATCTAGTCCATTTCATACTCGATACAGAAGATTGCAGAGAACCATGTCCAGTCAGGATTATACCCTCTCTACAAAGGCAGACACTCCACAGACTCTCTGGGAAATCTGTTTCAGTGTTTGATCATCCTTGCAGTGCAAGTTTTTCTTATGTTTAAACAGAATTTCTTGTATTTCAGTTTGTATTCACTACCTCATGTCCTGTCACTGCACACCACTGAGAAGAGTAGTTCCACCTTCTTTACACCATCTCATCAGGTATTTATACATATTGATAACATCCCTCGAGTCCTGAGCCTTTTCTTCTCCAGTGAAGACAAGGCCAGTTCTCTCAGCCTCTTCATGTATGACAGATGTTCTGAGTCCTTGATCCTCTTCATGACCTTTCACTGGACTCACTGCAGTGTGTTAACATTTTTCATGTACTATGGATCCCAGGACTTCATACAGCACTCCCAACATAGCCTCAGCAATGCTGAATAGATGGCAAGGACTTGTCATTCCTTCTCAGCCTAGTTCTCCTGCCTCTCTGTCAAGGTGCTTCTGAACAGCAGCACAAACATATGGTGTACCAGTCACTCCCCCTAGTTTCCCAGCATCTGCAGGCATGCTCAGAGTGCACTCTGACCTGGCATTCAGTTAATTACTGAAGATTTTAAACAGTACTGGATATGAGATTGACCCCAGGGCTACATCACTATGAATTAGCCTCCAGCTGGACTTCATGCCCCTGACCACAATCCTATGAGCCCAACAGTTCAGTCAGTTTTCAGTCCACTTCGTTGTTCACTTCTCAAGTCCATGCTTCACCAGTTCATTGAGAATCTTGCACAACACACTGTCAAACACTTTACTAAAACTGACATAAAAAGTATCCATTACTCTCCTCTCATCCATCAGGCTGGTCATCGCAAGGCTATCAGGTTGGTCAGGCGTGATTTCCTCTTCATAAATCCATATTGACTGCTCCCAGTCACCATTTTCTCTTCATTGTTTGGAAATGGTTTCAAGGAATATTGCTACATCACCTTTCCATGTGATGGAGATGAGACCTGTAGTTCTTTCCTTTCTTGAAGATTGCAATTTGCTTTCTCCCAGTCTTCAGGAATCTTCCTGGGATAAGTCAGCTTCCCAAGATATTGAGTGACCTTGTGATGTCTTTGGATGTCTTCTTCAGAATTCTTGGGTGCATCCCATCAAGCCCATTTCTGCATGTCAAATTTGCTTAAATGCCCTCAACTTGATCCTCCTCCTTAACAACTTTAAAAACAAACAAACAAAAAAATGTATTGCAAGAGGCCTATTAAAATTACAGGCCTGGACATGGAGCCCTTTTCAGAGCAGAAACAAAGAACTTTGGAGCAGGATTAAACAACAGCAAAAATGACAGAACAAGTTTTGGAAAATATGAGTTCCTTAAAAAATTAACCTGTCATAGCACAGGGCTTTGGGATCTTATATTTTACCACAGATTATGGAGCAGTCTAACACAGGAACACTTGAAAGGTCACGTAAAATTATCTTAGTATTATTTGTATTGTCCTCAAGTAGTCTGTGGTATCATCAGAAAATTCCACATTTCAGTGCAGGAAATCTTGCCACTTTTATTCTGTTTCTCTAAGTAGCAACAAAGAAACTTCTATGCCATATAGAAATGGATAGCAAATGAATTTGTGAGTAGCAGTACTTTTGATTCAATGTTTTTAACAACAACAACAACAAAATCAGAGAGGTTATTTGATTTCACTTGTGACTTGCACTTGTCTGTAGGAAGTTTTTCCAGATTTAAGTGGGAAATAAAAACAACCCACAAACTATGAAACACACACACTGAATTGTAAATGTCTCTGAAGCAAAATGAAATGCCAGGAAAATGTAATTTACTCTACATGTGTAAAGTGAATGAAGAAAGAAATTTATTTCATGGTGGTTGTTTTAATTAAATTCTGTCATATTATAAGCAAGAAAAATTAGAAGACTTTTGGTCCTCACCTGACTATAACACTTCATGTGTATCACTTACTTCATGTATTTCAGGTGTTATAGAGACTGTTACATATATAAAGACACAGAGCAGAGCAACAACAAAACCCCAACAATTGCTCAGAAATCTCAGACAACTAGAAGCAAACTAAATAATCTCTGAACTAACTAGCAAAGATGCTTAGTCCATACTATACTCCAAACCCAGGAATTCAATTATTAAGAGAGTCCACATGAAAAAGGAACACAGCCTAAATGTAAAAACTTCCTTCCATTAAAAATACAAATGATAGGCAAAATCTTAAAAAACCAAAAAGACCCAAACCCAATCTGTTAGTTTATTCCTTCCCTCACTAAAACCTAAGTAAATATCCTACAAGTTTCAGAAAAAGGATAAATGAGTGATAGCTATGTATTTTCTGAAAAATAATTTATGTAATTATTTTTCTGTCTTCTTTTTTCCTCAAAATGTTCATCTTGTTCCTTTATCTATACATTTGCAGAAATAAAATTGCCAAAAGATTACATTGAATACTTTAACAATTGCATATAGAGTTTGAAAATGAGAAAAAATCTTTTGATGAAAAACAACATGCTACTCCCTACTTTGGTGTGGACTGGGTTTGCTCTAGGAATAAAAAGAAAAAAACCTGGTCCACTGTGTAACATGCTTTAATCAGAATAAGAAATCCTGCTAGTACAACATCTAGGTTCACATACACTATTTCCAACAGAGTGCTAAAATGTCTTTTTTTTTCCTTTGACATGCAGTGTTATGAGAAACTGAGTTGTCACATTGTCCAAATAACAAAAAACAAAAAAGTGATACGATCCAGACTGTCAAGTTATTGCAATGACACTGAAATTAATGAAGGTACTTACACCAATTAGAAGGTTCGGATTAGTTTCTCCAAAAAAAAAAATTTAATTTGGTGTCTGTATATGTACCTATTGTTTAATAAAAGGTATAGACTTTTGAACATTACTTTTAGACAACATACTCTAGTCATTTATTAAATGCACTCATCTGCTTTGCTTTATGACCCATCACTGCTTTGCATGAAGGAATCAGTCTACTTTTTCTTTTTTTAACTTCTCACTGTCTGTCATTCTAAAGGGAGATTTGAACCTATGTGGAGATCATCTTAGTATGTTTATTCACCTAAGAAAGAAGAAGCAAATAAATTGTGAAATTTTGGGTAATATAATGAATAATAAATATAGCTCTGATTTTCACTATATTTCACAGGAATATAATTCACAGGTTACACACAGAAATTCAAGTATACTTTTGTTTTGAGAAAATTAAAGGGTACCTTTCCAAAAAGGACTTTTCAAGAGCAGCTTTACTTCACTGTCTATGTGGCAGATAATTGCCTTCTTCAGTATGCTACAGCCAAAACTCTTATTGCACTTATAACTCATAACTGAGTAATGATGGTGGCAATCAAAACTTGAAAACAATAGCAATCAGACTTATAGAACGTCAAATTATTCCAAGCATATCCAAGCTATCTTGTTTCTCAGCTGACTGGGAGAGTGTTAAAATAAGAGGAATTAATAACTTCAGCTAAAGCAGTCTTATTTATTTGCAAAATGTAAAAAGTAAGCTAAATTTAAATAGTGTCATTATTCAAACTGTAAAGATTGTGCCCTTACCTTCACAACGTGGGACAGTGGAGCTCCATACTACATTTCCATCTTGCATAATACAGGTTATGGATTCAGAACCTTGAGTCTTCACAAAGCCATCATCACAGTGAAAGGAAACAGAACTTCCCAGAAGGAATCTGTCTCCAAAGCGCCTCCCATTTATAGGAATGCCTGGATCATGGCATTCATTCTGACCAAAGGCTGATAAAAACATAGTAATAATACTAGTAATAATAAAAACAATAATAGTAATAGTATTAACAACAACAAGCTCCCCTTTAAAGTGTCTCTTTTTCTTTTGAGGAGGAGAATAATATTTCAATCATAACACAGTAATATTTAACATATATTGCATTGTAGTACATAATTCAAAGTGCAGAAAATTCCTCAATAAAAAGTCAGCTTTAAATCCAATGACATTCACACAGATGACAAAGCTGGAATTTAGAAACTTTTTACGTATGTGTGGCTTAGATACACATGAATAATCTGCCTCAATTTTCCTCCAGGAAAAGTCCAGCTCTTATGCCTGTAGCATAAGGGAACCTGAAGAAAGGGAGGCTGAGGGGAGCCCTTATCACTCCCTACAACTACATGAAAGGAGGTTGTAGCAAGATGGGGATTGGTCTCTTCTCACAAGTAACAAGAACAAGACAAAATGGCCTCCTCTTTTCTCTTCCTGATACTTGACAAAGGACATAAATTACAATATTTTCCTGTAAAATCAAAGGACCAATTTAGGCATCTAAGATTTAAAAAGGATTGAAATCAATGAATTTCAGCTTTATGACGGCATCTTCCTAAATAACTCAACCTTGGTCACAAACACTATTATTTGATTATCTTAATTGACACAACATAAGAACAGTGCAAAAGGCCTCAAACACAACTTTATCGTCCATTAACTCTTATAACCTTAGAAGATAATTTCTGCAGCTAATCTCCATATAAGTAATGTCTTTGAATGACTCATAAAACTTCTAGGAGAGTTAGTGTTCTATGACAAATGTAATAATGGTTTATACATGATGACACTGTTACTAGAGCTTTCAACTGAGTGTACTGTTTAGTAATATATTTTCATATAGATGAAACACAGGGTTATCCAGTTTTTTAGCCTGGTTTCCCAAATAGGAAAGACTTATGATTTCAGTAGCTCTCTATATGTATGTGACTAGTAGGTCCACATTTAACAACTTTTGAATTGGTTGGCCAGTTGCAACTAAAACTAGTTGCAACTTTAGAATAATTTTTTTCTGGCTACAGTTCCTTTAAGAATTTTAAGAATGTTTTAAATCTGAGAGTGCAATTTCTAAATTAGTACACTTTTATAGGAAAGGTTTCTGCATCAGACCAGATATATTCCAGACACTAGAAAGACCACAGAGGGTAACTATTATGTGTAACCCTAGAGATTTCTGTTCTTAGGAGTCTGTATTCTTAGATACCACACCATCAAACTGGAAGAAAAAAATGCAAAAGCAAAGCAAGTTCCCAGAACTGTTTATTTGCAGTGATAGTGTAGTTACTTTCATATAATTCTATGTTTTTCAGACTAACAGCTTAGTACCTGGAATTTAACACTTTGTGAACTTATTCCTGATGGATCCATTAAGAAGTATTTTAAATCACTTGCACTGAATACTTTGATCAGAATGATCTGGACTTTAGTTATGTGTTCTGCATTTAGGCAGCATCAATGAAAACTGCCCTTAATCAATGAAGGGAATTCTTCAGCAATATCATGATTAAAATTAAAAAAAAATTATAAGGATTCAGACCAGCTAATTAATACCAGGAAGACAGCTGAAAAGAGTGCGGTTATATAAGCATCACAATTTATTTCCATATTATAAATATGTTCTATTTTTTTTCATTATTATGAAGAAAGATGGAATATGACTAGGCATAGAAGGAAAGCATTTCTTACTTGTGTAAGTGATATTAAATCCTCTTCCAGTGGTAGAGTGATCCGACTGAAACTCAAGTCTTACTATGTGCCCACTACTAGCCAATTGAGAAGGGACCTCATTGCCAGAAAATGTGCCAAGAGGTGGTAAATCTGAAATCCCATCATCTTTGACTGTAAGGTAGTCAAATTGAGGTTCTACGTCAAAGTCATTGAAAATCAGATGGATTCTGCTTCCTGGCTCTGAGATGATTAACCAAACACAGTTCATATTGTTCCCATACTCCTCAGGATAATTTGGAGAAAGAATAATTCCAGATGGTGTGGTGAAGTTGAAGAAACATGAGACTAAAGGAAAGAACAATAACATTCTCAAAATACTATTCACAAACTTTATAAATTACTTTCTTCATATTATTTTTATCCTTGTGGTAAAGGATGCTTTTGCAGCCTGAATGTCAAAACTACTACACTGTCAGAACATTTCTCCAGTATAATATGTTTTTATTTCCCCAAGTAAGTCTAAGTGACTACAGCAGGGCCTGCAAGAGATTTGTACGTAGCAAATACCAAAGAAAGCAAAACTAATGCCTGAATCAGAATCTGAAAAAATTGTCAGGTTTGTTCTGAAATGAAAATGCCATCTCCATTTTTTTTCCCCAAAGGAATATGCATGAAAATGTATTTAATGATAAAAAAAAATAAAAACAAATAAAAACAAATCAAGAACAAGGGCCAGTTTTGCCTATAGCATACAACATTCATGCTGATGCAAATAATAGTAGAAATTTAGACATGACTCAATCAAGTATTCTCAAGAGTATATAGTATGAACTTGTTTTACCCTATTTTCCCTTTGATAGTGCAGAGCGAAGCCAAAAAACAATTCATAGCAATTCTCCTTTTTCACTTTTTTGGGCCCATATTGATCAAGACATTTTCTAACTGATTTCAGAGTCATGAGCTTGTGACTGGTACAGTATATTCAGAGAGAGGAACACTCACTATGTATTAGTAAACACAAAGGATAACCATTACTCAGCTTTTCAAATGTGTCAAAATGAACTCACTTTATGTAAATAGATGTTATAGATTATTTGCTCTTTCATAGTATAGGTGCACATCTAACACTGAAGCACAGTAAAATATTCCACACCATTGTCAACAGAAACTAATATATCAATCCAATATAATACAGCACAATGCAGAAACACAACTTCTGTCTTCAAAGGGAATTGCAGCTGCACTGCCTTTGTGCCCAGGCTTTACTTACTTAGACACATTTCATCATTGCAAGACAAACAGAGAATTATTCCTGTCCAAAGTGAGCTTGTTCAGCTTGTTAAGTCCTGTACCAACACAGCTTCAGAATACATTCATGACCAAATAGAACTGGACACCTCATTAAGGCTGTTATAGTTGTTAAATCCAGTACTGAGTTGTAAGATTCTTTATAGGAAAATTTAACTGGAGAACTGAAGAGCCTAATATACCTGTGTACTAGAAAGATTTTCTCTATTTTACCACAGAAGAAAAAGAAAAAGTAAAGCAACCCAAAAAAAACAAACAAAAAAACCAAACAAAAAACAACAAACCAAACAAACAAAACACCCCACAAACACACACACACAAAACTAAAAACCCCACAAAACAAACAAACAAAAAACACCACAAAACCCCCCACTAAACCTAAACAGCAACCCTCTCTGTTTGAATCCATCTACAAGCTTAAAAACAAATGTATTTCATTTTTTTGAAACAAAATTCTCAAACTAATGATCTTACCTAATCTTTTTCTATGTTCGATATTCTTAAATCCCTTATATTAATTTTCATGTTTTCTTAGTCTATTACCAAAAAAATCTCAATCTTTTCTTGTGTGGATTGGCAGGCTGCTTTGCACTGCCCAAATGAAATGTGTATGTGACTCAGAGTGCTTTAGAACACTTATATGCTATTATGACTTGCTCATTTAGAGCCTAATTCAGCACACATTTATATTAAGAGTGTTAAGTGGTTCAATTAAATACAAAATGAGGGGAAAGAACATTCTAAAAACAGTCAACATGATGCTCGTCATAAATAAATTACTGAGCCAACTGAAAAAAAAAAAAAGCATTACTGAAAAAATCTTCAAGGGATTTTAAAATATCTTCCTGTTGGTTAGTCATAAATGCTAATAAAAACAAGAGGTTAAAGTCGGGAAAATAATACAGAAAAAATATAATAATTCTTACAAACACAGCTGGGTTTGTTGCCAGACCACTGGTTATTTTGTTGACATGTAATTGTTCTCTCTCCCACCAGTTCAAAAGCTGCTTGACATTCAAAGGTAAGCGTGTCTCCGTGCAGAAAACTGCTGCCAGTCCTTTTTCCATATGATGGAATTCCAGGGTCTCCACAACCTCCTTTCTCAATTTCTGAATATCAAAAAATTCAAATGCAATAAGGTGAATATATTTGCAAGCAATTTCTATGTCAGTATCACAAGTGCTTTCAAAATATTTGGCATTACACCTTAAACTAATATTTACAGCTGAAAGTGAACTAGAGGTAATTGCTACCTCTAGTAGTTACTGCCTCAAAGATGATTTAGGATCTAAAGTCTTTTCAACAAGCTAATAGCTTCCATGCCTGCATTGCTGAAGATAACGAAATATTCATGTTTAACTGTGTGACTGCTCTGAATCACAGCATGTCTGAAGTTAAAATTATAAAGTCATAGTCTCCATTCTAACCATGGAGACATATTACTTGTAGATTGTTTTTCTGGCAATAAATTACTAGTACTAAAAAAATCTCTTAACTCTCACATCTTCAATTCCACTAGGGCCATTACAATATGATTAAAAGTATATAATTTACTGATAAAGTCAATGAATTTCAGTTTAAGCACTAAAAAAAAATTAAAAACCAAAACAAAATAAAAAACAACTGAGGAATTATTTCTTAATCTTGTACTTCAAATTAAAGCCTCACTTTTTCCAGCTTCATTCAGTTATGCTGAAAATAAATTAATGTTTTGGATTCTACTTCATAGATATTTTCTAGGAGATCTGTTACTTAAATTATTTAATTTGTAGATCTTGAATCTACATAAACAAAATAACACTATAAAAAACCCTCGAGTCTCTTATGAAATTTATAAATAACATGAATAATAGGAAAGGAAATATACATATCAATTGACTGTGAGAGAATCATCTTACAAAATACTATACACATGGCTGCCCATGGCTCTATTTCTTTGCCAATAAATTTAAAGCAATTTCTTTTAAATTAATTTACCTTTGAGCAGAAAAACTAACAACAAAGGACTTCTGGTGTTATAAACTGTGTTGCTACATATGTAATGAAATTATGTAAATCTGATTCAAATGAAAGTATAAAGTTCTTGTTATTTAAATATTTCACAGTTAATTCCAAAGTATGAAATCTGAACCATTCAAGACTACAAGAGAATTCAACTCACTGAATAGTATTACGTATCAATAAAATTCAAAATGTCTGTTGTCAAATATTGTTAAAAGCACTAATGTTAAATCCTGGCAGAAGTGTATATCTTGATGCACCAAATCCAACAGAAATTCGCAGATACAGGATGACAGTGTTATGATATGTGAAGTCAATCCACTATGTTTACACCCTTAAAGCAATCATGAACAGATCTCTGACAAAAATGTTTAGAAAGGTATGGCACATATTTCACAACATAACAGGTTACTCATCAGGATAAAAAGATGTATACATTGCTTTCTTGGTAATCTTGGAATCTTCCTTTGAAGAGGAAATTAACTTCTACAGCTATGAATTCAAAGCAGTTGAAGAATCAGTTGTTTTAGAACCATAGAATCATAGAATATCCTGAGTTGAAAGGAACCCACAAGAATCATTGAGCCCAACTCTTGGCTCTGCAGAAGACAGCTCCAAGAATCACACCACATGCCTGAGAATATTGTCCAAATGCTTCTTGAACTCTGTCAGGCTTGATGCTGAGTTCCCTGGGAAGCCTGTTCCAGTGTCCACCCTCTGGGTGAAAAATCTTTTCCTAATATCTAATTTAAACCTCCCCCAACTCAGCTTCAGGTCATTCCCTTGGATCCTGTCACTGGTCACCACAGAGAAGAGCTCAGTGCCTGCCTCTCTGCTTTTCCTCACAAGGAAGTTGTAGATTTCAATGAGCTCTGCCCTCAGACTCCACTTCTCCACATTGAAAAAACCTCAGCTACTCCTCATATAGCTTCCCCTCTAGATCTTCACCATCTTTGTGGCCCTTCTTTGGATGGCCTCCAATAGCTTTTATATCCTTTTTATGGTGTGGTGCCCAGAAGTGCATACAGGAGTCAAGGTGAGGCCGCACCAGTGCAGAGCAGAGCGGGACAATCACCTCCCTTGACCAGCTGGTGATGCTGTGCTTTATGCACCCATTACTCTTTTATTTAAATAATTTGTCTTAGCAGAAAACTGAAGATGCATCCCTCAAAACAAAGCAACAGGTGTGGGGTTTTTTTCCCCATAGTCTACAGAGAAAGTAACAAAATATCTTTAAGTAAATAGTTTACTGAAGATTTACAGATCAGGATGCTTTCTAAGTCTCAAGATATTCACCAAGCCAGAGGAGAGGGGCATGGATCAGTGAACTAAAACTTTTTGACAGCAATTACAAAGAATTAAGCTTTCTGGTGGGTTAAATATTGTTTTGTTGGGGTTTTTTGTTTGTTTGTTTGGGTTTTTTGTTTGTTTGTTTTTTCTGTTTGTTTGTTTGTTTGGTTTTTTTGGTAGGAAATTACTACAGCATGTCTTTAGTCAGATATGAGTTCTTGGTGAGGAAGGCAATAATGAAATATAAACTTTGGAGACTAGGCAAATACTTCATATATCACCCTTCATCCCAGAATGCCCCATTTTACTTGTGGTGATATACAATTTGGATTTGTAAATATCTTATGTGTAAGAGCAAAGAAACAGTTTAAAAACTGATTTCAGATCAAGCCTGTTTCAAAGTACTTTTATTCTTTGGGAAAATACTTAATAAAATCTCTTTCCCAAAAAAAAATAATGATAAATTTCAGCTTCTCTCTTAAAAGTCATTAGAAGGAATTCTTGAATCAAATTACTTTACATTGAAAAGCCAAATAACATAAAAAATTGTAAAATTAAACATATTTCACTTTATTTCTATTTAAACCTTCAGGATCTGTGCTTGTTTGTTCAATATAAAAACAATTTAGCAAGCATCACAGATTTATAAAACATTTCTGAGGATGTCTTATTTGCATTTTGAGAATAAAAAGCTTCAAAAATTCTGTCCAGGTCTAGAAATCTGCATTGCCACAAGCATTAAATTGAACACTATATATCCCTAACAGAAATGTATTCTAATCAAAAGTTATTCAAGTTTACAAAAAAACATTCAGTTAAATTCCCAGAATCATCATACAATCATCAAGAATCATGGAATGGTTTGGGTTTGAAGGAACCTTAAACATCATCTAGCTCTAACCCCTTTTTCATGGACAAAAACACCTTCCACTGGAGCAGGTTCCTCAAAGCTCCATCCAGTGTAGCCTTGAACACTCCCAGGAATGGAGCATCCACAGCTTCTCTGGGCAACCTGTGCCAATGTCTCACCACCCTCATACTAAATAATTTCCTCTTAATATCTAATCTACATCTACTTTCTTTTACTTTAAAGCCATTCCCTCTAGTCCTATAACTAAATGCTGCTGTGAAAAGTCCCTCTGAAGCTCTCTTGGTAGGCTCCCTTTAGGTGTTGGAAGGCTGCTCTAAGGTCTTCACAGAAAAGGTTGTCAGGCATCGGAATGGGCTGCACAAAGAAGTGGCTGAGTCACCATCCCTTGCGGTATTAAAAAGATGTGCAGATGTGGCACTTAGGGACCTGGTTTAGTGGTGGATTTGACTGTCCTTGCTTAATGGTTGGACTCAGTGAACTTAAATGACTCTATCACTCTCTTTCATAAAATGCTACATGTCCATTAAATATATTAACATACCAAAACTTAGGGAAGACAGAGCAGGCCAAATCCAGGAGTTTGTATTTATACATAAAGCATATTCTTTGTTTATAACTAGATCTACAGTAGTAGGCATGTAATATTTCTCAACAATTTTTTGATCTCTTGGATTTAGCATAGCTTTTTACTCATTGTCCTTTCTGGCACTTGTTTGACTTGCACTGATTTGGTCAGTGAACAAATATTTAAAATGTCTAAATATAACTAAGATGCATTGTGCCTATTTTTTCAACACATGCACCAATTATTCTATTCCATAAATTACAAAGAGTCTATACATCAATTTGTTAAAAAAGACAACATTCTTCAGACCAGTTCCGTTAGTGCTGAGCTTTCAAAAAACTCCTGTGGGAGAGAAAATATTCTTAAAATTATAAACATAAAAATAAAATCTATGCTAACCTATTTCACTATGGCAATTAAAGCCCTGTTCTTTTAGGATTATTCATTCAATGTTGGACTTCTTTTGATCTGATTTTTTATAGCTGTGTGAACTTCATGATGTTTGCACATAAATTCTCAATCTTCATTTAAACATCAAGCTTCCTCTGGTTACCAAAATATTAACATTGATCTTATGCAATTGTCTTTGGCTTTCATGTGCTCTCAATCAGTAGCCTGGAGAAACAGACTTTTCATCTTGTTTGTAAACTAGAAATATTTACTCAGTTTCAGGGAATATTCTTTCTTTAATGTTAGGAGAATAACAAGATTAGATTTCTAACTATAAGACCATATATTTCTGAATTTAATCAAAGGCATTTCTGTTGCTGTGTCTTCTTTCAAATGAAGAAATATGGCAATTAAAAGTGATATTAAGCATTTAAATATGTATTTTCAGTACTATTTGAAAGATGTCATGTTGCAAGTCAAGTCTTTTTGATGAAAAGTCTTTGCATTACTTTGACTTAGGTATCTGAAGTGTATAATAAAATAATTTATAGATTATAAGATTTTGCACTCTTGAATTTATTATAAATGGTAGCAATTGACCTTTTTTACCCTTGTCACTAGATTACAAATACAGTTAAAACTAAATTCTTAGTGCCAAGGTGTTTTCATTCACACTATCCAATATTCTAACCTGCGTGATAAGTGAATCATCTAATCATTACTAAATCTGAATCTGGATATAAATTTTACCAGAATAATATAAATACTAACCTCACAAATTAATAATTCAGATGTATAAATAGAATTTAAATTAAATTAGTGTTTTAAACATGTGGATTATACAAAAATCCATTATTTTTAATAAGAGATACATAACAAAACTTCAGTACTTCAAGGTCTATCAGAAAGTTGAAGTCAATACCTCTAAAACCTAAACACATTAATCTGACAACATTTCATAATTATTATCTTTGCCGTAGTAAAGACAGGTTAAGGGAAGCTGTGAACTGGCACAGGTATACAAGTATCCAAAAAAAACCCAACAAAACATGCAAACTGTTATATAAGAAGTCAAAGAAATCCATGTTTCAAATACAATAAAACATAATTTATTTCCTTTTATTCCTGATACCTCCCTGTCTTAACAGTCATAATAGTTGATGCAGTGAGATCTGATTTAAAAACCCAAAGAAACCCTTATTTATACAAAGAGAAGGAACAGAGGGACATGCTCAGGAGCGCAGAAGAGGACATAAGTAAAGGAATGATATTATATGCATGATTCCTGCAAAGGAACATAGGAACAACTATTGAAAGAGAAAATGATAAATCAAAACTAATAGAAAAAATATTTCAGGTAACACATAATTGGACTGTAAAAGTGGCTATTAAAGCTAAAATGAGGTTGGCCTAAAGCTAAAAAGAGGGTGGCCTTACATGATAATTTTATAGATGATCACAATTTTATCATTATTCCAGTAAATTTCTTCAAAGAAATTTTACAGTGCAATTTATTATCAGTTTCCAACTATAAAAAGAGAAGGCCTCCTTCACAGATCATATAGTTCCCAGGAGCATTCTAAGAGATTCTCACATTTTCTCTGAAATGTTTTGTCCTTGCTGTTATCAAAAAGACCACAGATCATATCCAGTAGATTAAGTTTTGCTGCTTCTACCTTATTGCATTCTGTATCAATATTAAAAAACAAACATGACCTTAGAATCAGATAGATGGAAAAAAAATATGAAAAACTTTAATAGGAAGTCCATTTAGGCTAACTGTTCACTATCATAGCATATGGATGACTTGCTGGTAATAACATCATGTTTTATCATATCTTATAAAAATCCTTGAAAGCAATTGAACTACTAAAACAGAAAACAAATCAAACCTTTACAAGAAATATATTCTTTAAGTTTAGTATTTACTGTGTACTTTCATTACAGAATGCAGAAAAATAAGATGTTGGATTGTTTACAACCAATTTTACATGTTCAGGGGTAAATGCAGATCACATCTGAACAGGGATGAGGAAGAAGCTTTTTGCTATTTGTTGCAGAAAAATGTATGATATATACTAACCAAGTAATGATATATCAGATGAAATTTATTTTCAGTAATTGTAGAAAAGTAAATCTGAAAGTAAATATTTTTATGAGTTTGCCAGCACAATGATAGGTGCTGGCTTGACAGGATTGAGCAACAGGAACTCTGGCATACTAAAGATAGTTCTGTGAAACTGTAAGCTATTGAAAATGTTAGGAATTGTTGGCAAAGGAACAGGGGAAAAAACCTGATAATAGTATTCTGACACCACAAAAAAACACTTCATTTGCATGTTAAATGTTGTATGTAGTTCTGCTCCTCCATTTTAAAAAAAGTCAGCATTAGAACTAGTGGAAGAAAAAAAGAGATAAAAGTTACTGAGGACTAATTAAATAGACTGCAAATCTCTTTTTTTGGGGAGATGTCAAATATATATGTTCAAAGCATGATTGGAGAAATACATGGAAGAAAATCAAGTACTTGAGGCATGCATTGCTGGAAACAGAAAAAGGACTCTTGTATTCTTTCTGTCTCTGGATTTATCACTGTGTAATTCACCATTCCTTCCTTAAAAATCTATTTTTGTGAACATGCTGCTGGCTTTCAGTCTCATTGCAGATTTTTCTTCTAGTGTTTTGTGATAAGGAACATGATACTGTTCAAATCGCAGTGTTCATCTTGCTTTACTACAGTAGAGTCTGTCTGTACAAAAGGCTGAGCAGTGCCTTGAACAAAATTTTGCACAAAGTTATCCTGTAAAAGCAAGTTAGCAAGTTATCATGGAAAATAGGAAGTACAGAAAAAAGGAAGTGCAGCTGCCTCAGAAATTAAACATAAGGATGAGTGTCTTGAAAAGGTGAACCATGGAAGGAGGCAAAAGATAATAACAGAACTTGTAGAATTGAATTGTTGTCATTAAAATGAAGAGAAAAAATTAGCTAGCAGAAAAGGAGAATGAAGAACATTTTTACTTTTCTAGAAAAAAAAAGTCTTATCTATATAATAAAAGTTTAAATAAAATTAAGTGAAGGGCAGGATAGATAGAGAACAGCTTAAGGATCATTTAGAAAATGTAGACACATTTAAGAGAACAGGGCCTAATTAGATTCACATTAAAGTACTTAAACTGAAGCAATCCGTGAACTATTAGGAATTATCTTCAAGAACTTTTGGAGAACAAGGGAGTTCCCAGATGACTAGGCAAGGTCACATGTAATGACTGCCTCAAAATATGGAGAAAAGAGGACCCAATAAATTACACAAATACTTATAAATATAACTTATCCCCTCAGTCTGGGAAAAATTACATGCTTCCTTTATGATGGAATACCCTTGAACATCTTTACCTAAAATTGTCTTAAGTCCTGACAAGAAAAACATATTAGTTGTCTAGAAAAAGAAAATCAATTAGCTATCAATATTTTACAAGTACAAGCAAACCCTGTGAATAGGACTGTAAAGCCAACACTGACCCTAAGCAAACTAATGAAACAGTCAACACAAGAGACTATTTCTAAAGGGTTATAAGATAAAAATATAATTACCATCAGTTAACATGGTTTTATGGAAAGTTGGCCATGTTATACAAACAATATGATTTTCACATTATAAAATCAGTTGACACAATATATTTGGACTTCTCTCAACCATTTAAATTAGTGACACATGGAATCCTAATTAAGAATTGGCATGATAGAATATTAATTTAGCACACATTAAATGGATTGAAATTAGATAATTATAACATTTCAAAGCATAAATGTGAATAAAGAATTATCATTAGATGATCGAACTGATTCAATTAGCTTAATATATATATTTTAGTCCAATCCTAACAATTTGTTACACAAATATTACAGCAAAATGGGTAAAAACTATATTGCCATAGAATTTTCAAGATGCTGTAGTCCTGTGACATATATTATAGGTGTACATGTCATCATCATCATCATGGCTGGGCTTCGCAAATGAAGATTTGAGAAGGGCTCTACCCACGTTTGCTACAAGCACACTGGTGGCTAAAAAGGCCAATGCGTGATTGGCAAGTCTGGTCGCAAAAGGCACAGTGGAGTGTCCATAGGCTGTATTGGCGAGGCACGGTTCTTTCTGCGCTTTTTTCTTCCAGACTGATCCTGCATGCGCTCTCAAAGGAAGCAGCAGCAATATAGGTGGTGTGCCTCCATGCCTCCTGATTGGAGGACAGAGTGGACCATTGATGGTGGTCAATATGGCCAAGGCTGAGGTGTTGTTTGAGGGAGTCCTTGTATCTCCTCTTTGGGGCTCCTCTCTTGCGGCAGCCGGTGGCAAGCTCACCATAGAGCACAATCTTAGGGAGGCGGTGATCCTCCATCCTGGAGACGTGCCCTGCCCAGCGCAGCTGCGTTCTCAGCAGCATGGCCTCAATGCTGGTGACCTCTGCCTGCTCCAGAACAGACACATTAGTCACGTAGTCTGTCCAGTGGATGTTTAGTATTGTCCGGAGGCAGCGCTGATGGAAGCGCTCGAGGAGTCGCAGGTGGTGACGATAGATAACCCAGGATTCAGAGCCATAAAGAAGAGTGGACAGTACAATGGCTTTGTAGACCTTGATCTTTGTACTTTTCTTCAGGTGTTTATTGCGCCAGACTCTTTTATGGAGTTTTCCAAAAGCTCTGTATGCTAGCCTGTTATGTATCTCTTTGTCAATCTTACCATCTGAGGAAATGATGCTTCCCAGATAGGTGAACTGCTGGACTGACTTAAGTTCTGATTCGCCTATGGTGATGTGGGGATGGTGAAAGACTTCCTGAGGTGCAGGTTGATAGAGGACTTCTGTCTTCTTCAAGCTGACTTCCAGCCCAAAAAGCTCAGCAGCCTCTGCAAAGCGGATTGTTAAGCGCTGCAGAGCTGCTTCTGTGTGAGCAATGAGGGCGGCATCATCAGCAAAAAGCAGCTCACGGACAAGGTGATTGAGTGTCTTGGTGTGGGCCTTCAGTCGCCTAAGGTTGAATAGGCTTCCATCAGTACGGTATTGGATGTAAGCAATGCTCTTTCTCATAGTCTTAAAAAATCCAAAACTAAACGGAAAAAAAAAAAAAAAATCTAATTCCAACCCTATCGCAGCTGAGAATTTTGTAAAATAAAATTAATGACAGATGAGAAGACCTTATTTTCCCTGAGAATCCATTTCCGTAACTTACAGTGGGTATGCACCCTCTTTAAAGACCAGGAGTGATGAGTACAGTTTCACAAAAGAAAATGGAAGACTGAAATGGGCATCTTGTGTGGGATTTGTTGGACCTTCAAGACTGGTATGAATTTAATGCAGGTTATAGAAGAAGTAAGTATTCAAATGAAAAATGTTAGCTTTGGAACCTATCCGTTAAAGCGGGAGAAAGATATCTTGGTGGTAGTAGTTGGAATGGGAAAGGTGATTGCACTGCAACCAAACATACTAATATTAGTGCAATGTCGACATCCGAATAACTTAATTTTACTTTATCATATTTTAATAAAGAAGCAAGAAGGAGGAAGTATTACTCCAAAAATATTCTGAAGGAAATTTAAAAAAAAACAAAAAAACAAAAGTGAAAACATCTTTAGGCCCTACATTCCTATACTTTGCCCTTGCACGACAAATCTTGCCCTCCAGTGCTGGACTCAGCCCAGCAACTTTTAGTGGTTTTTGGTGATGCACAGTTTCTCCAAGATCTCAAAGTTTCTCTCTGACCTACTTGGAGACTTTACGGCACGTGCACCCTTTCCATCCACAGAGAAGTTCCTGTTATCCTTATCTATATCTTTATGATTACAGTTTTTTGTTGTGCCTCATTCCTTGTTGGCTTCTGTCCCCCATGCCACCTACGAGTTCTGGTGTCTGATTCAGGAAGACAAACTTTCTTTCCCTTTCCAAAGAAGTTAACATGATTAAAGCTTTAACAACAAGAACTTTTTCCTCCATAATGTAACACACTTTCTGACGAACACAACATAACATGAAACTGCTCTGCAGACAAATAAAGGAAGTCTCACAGTTTAGAATTTAATCTGGAAATTATTTCATATAAGCATACCAAAACAGTGCATACCCACCTGGACATGCAAATATTTTGTAGGGATAGCATACATACAAGAAAGCAAAAAACAAACAAGCAAAAAAAATTCATGTGTTCTAAAGATTACATCTCAAAAAAACACTTATTCTGCCAGTTACCTTTGGGGTCTAAAGCTGCCACACAACACAGTTCTAATACCACTCCCTGGCATTGAAGCAAACCCAAGCACACTCAGTACCTAAGAGAAATTATCTTAACTTTGTTTTCCTTTCAAAAGAGAGGAAAAACAGATCAAAGGCATACCTAGAGATAGTCAGGAAACAGTTTACATATGTATTTGCAAGGACTCGTGTTTCATTTATTTTTTATATTACATTGCTTTGTTGTGTGTTCTACTTGTGATGACTTTTTAAAAAAAAAAAAAAAAAAACCACAAATAAAACAAAAAGCCCAGTGCTCTGCTTTTTAATAGTTCCTTAAGCACCAAGCTGTTCTTTGGACACTGAAAGGAAAAATAAAGACCCCTTGAAAACACTAAAAAAAGCCAAGCCTACAAGCAAATTGTAAAGGAACTGCTTTTTTAAAATCTTACCATGAAGTGTCCATAATGTCTTACACAAGAAAAGATTGGCCATGGCTATTCTGGCCTGGAAAGGTCAGAGGAGAAGTGAAGGTACAAGGGAGTAGCAGACTGGTCTCTATTTAAACACAAAAATATTAAAAATGCCAGAACCCATTTTTTAAAGCTGCAATATCATATTAGAGACCGAATCAATGGCCAATGAAGGTAATTTGTACAGCTCACCAAATATAATTGCTTTCTGGAAATGTACTATTTTCTGCATTAATATCAAGGTTTTCACCGTCAGTGCAATGCATACAGCTTCGTACTTAATCTAGTTCATACTCTTCACACTTAAAAACCTTCATCTACATAGTTATATACACTATCTTATAAAAACACTGAGACTACATATTTTAGAAGATCCATTTTCTAACAAATGTCATTAGTTCGTCACGATTCAAATAAAGCTGTTTTCTGAAGTGTCTAGATACAAAAGAGAGCATGCAAGCACACGCAATACTAAGATGACATTGCAGGTTTTTGTTAACCTAATTCAGCAATTCTCACATACAACAAAGAGTCTGAATGGATTTGATTTTTGTGTGCTACCATATATACCATAAGAAATTAAATAAACAAAATCTAAAATTTGTTCTTGATAATGTTATAGATGAGAACCTCTTGTTTTTCTCAAATTTCATAGAAACATAAAGATAAGTCATTATTTCATCTGAATAACAATAACCACCTTTAATTTAAATTGCTAATAAAACAGGAGAGTAATTTTAAAAGGCTGCTCTGGAGGATATGCTGACTTTGTAGCAGGTGGAGGTGATAGTATGTCAAATCAATTTCAGTCAAAGTGTGAAATTAATGTCTGTTTATGAGCTGAATAGATAAATCACACAGTTGGTGAAAGGACTTGGGAAAGAAAAAAAAAAATGTACTGAAGGATTTTGAAGAACTCTTTAGAGAAATAATTCAGTTCTCTACAGAGGATCTTACTAATAGACATCTTCAACTGTTGCTTAATATTCCCCATAGATCTTACTCTAGTAACAACTACCAGTATTGTGTTTTCAAAACTATTTGAGGTTTAAATTTAATTCTCAATTCAAAATCATGTGGCATTAGGAATTACTTCCATTTGGCACTCAGTAATCAACTGTGACATTAAAGAAATTCAATAAATGCTATAATGAAGGTACAAATGATGCAGAAACAGTTTAATGACCCAAACCTGACCATCTTTTGTCTTTTCATGGTGTAACTACTAAAAGGAAATCGTACCAATAGGCACCAAAATCCTAAAAACTGTAATAGATTTTAATGAGATTATAATAAGAATCTAGTTTATCTTAAAAAGATGGAAAAATGCATATAAACAAGAAAATCCAGATCTTTTAAAAGTCACAATAATGACTAAAATGAATCTACTGCATAAAAACATCATTATGTGGACTGTACAAAATTCCAGTACAGCATTTCTAAGACACCAGTTTTACTAAATAAGTTTACACACTATACTGGGAATTAGTGGTGGAAATGGTCTACAGGGACTGGGACAATGATCAAGACTCCAAGGATTTGGATGAAATCCAGTGCAGGTGAAGATATGTATGAAGCACACTGATGTCATACACCAGCACCCTGGTGATAAAGGACTGGGCAGACACTGCAGCACCAGCTGTGTACATCCTGGTCTGCCAGCTCCAGCAATTCAAAGAGAATCTCTATCCCCTCAGCCCCATGGGCTGGTATCTCAGTATGGATACACTGTCCCACCAGGTCTGGCCTATCATAGGAAATGTGGACAATAAGCCCATTTCTTTGTCCCCAATGCGCTTAATCACAACACACTCGTGCACATACACACACACGTTTCCCTAACTAGGAAAAGAAAGACACAACTAAGGCACTAAAGCCACATGGGCAAGTAGAAGTACTCGCTCAGGTGTTTGTACTACTGCAGTTTAGTCCTCCTCAGAGGATTTGTATTCTTCTTTCAAAGAAGATTAACCTGCAGTTATGAATGGCCAAAATGTCAGTGAAGGAGAACCCTTACATAGATTATTCAGTAAACCTATATTTTAAATTTATTTTACTTTGTTAATTTTCACATTCCTGAGCATCTCCTTGCAGATGTAAAAGATATTTTCAAAAAATAAGTGTTACTTCTATTCTCAGAGTTTTTTTCACTGGCTTTGATCAAAAGAACACCAGTTTTTATAACTGGGTGTAGCTTGAAAATCAGAACATGATCTTCATACATTATAACATTAAATATAAGTTAAGCTACATTATTTTAAATTTGGATGCAAAACTAACTGAATTAATTTTGTGGTATGAAATGTATTCTAATACATATGAAAAACCCCAGTACAAAAAAATTTTGGGTGTATTTTGAGGTGAGAGATGATGCAGATTCTTTGAAACTTTACTAATATGCAAAATGCATCTTACATATGTACTACATTTACTATAAATGCATATATATGTATTTTTAAATGGCTACCATAGAGTCTTAACTGGAAGCAGGATTTTGTATACAATGTTGTGATGGGTTTGATAAACCCCAAAACTTAGATTAAGGCCTTAGTTTAGTTAGGCCTGAAACCAAATTTAGCAGGCCTCAGTTTTTTGGGCCATGGGGCACTCCATAGATTCAGAGGAGCAAGTATCACCTGACTTAAGCAACCAAAGAGGTATTTCATAACATCTGACATCAAGTTGAGTATAAATCTAATGGGGGAGGTATCTCTTGCTCTCTCTTGCCCTCCCTCTCTCCGTGCGGTGTGGTGGGGAGGACTCCCTGTTGCTGCTCCCAGAGCAATAGGCCTGGCCACTTCCCTGCCGAGATGTCCATGGCAGTTCTGGGCTCTGGGAAGTAAATACTTTTCTGTTTGATATTGCTTTGCTGGGTGCTCTTCAAGAGAAACGTGCTTAGTTTTGTTTCGTGTGGGTTTTGGGTGGTGGAATCTGTGTGTTATTGGGGTGGACAGCTCTGGATGAAGTTATTGTTGGTTTTTTTCTTATATTTGTACATGTATGTATTGTAACTTTCCTGTAAATATATGTATATAGTTTTTTCCAGTTTCAGGTTTTTTAAATTCCCTCCTTTCACTGGGACCGTGTGGGTCTTGGGGGGGGGTTGGCATTTTGCCAAGGTCGAACCCACGATAAATGTCTTAGGGTCACTTTAGTTTTTTCTTCAGCTTGTAATAAAAGTATACATTTATTTTATTTATTTATCAAATTACATTATGTTGTTTCATAAAAAGAACTATTAATATGATGACATTATGCATCTATATTCACAGAAAACCCTATGAGAGTTGAATTAAAAACAATAGTGTTTTTTAGGTTCCAGATAAATATTTTCTTGAAGAAAAATTACAATAATATTGCATTTTGCCTTAGAGAAGCAAATTAAATATTTATCAAGATTATTAAGCCAATATTTTCTTTAAAGTTTATTGACTTCAGGGAAAACTTATCACTTTTCACAGCTCATTCACACATTTGTTCAGAAAGATACGTAAAAAAGCCATCAGTATTAGAATTTTTTTACTTGGTTCTGCTAGGTTAATTGTTAGACTCAATGATCTTAAGGGTCATTTCCAAACTAAATGTTTCTATGGCTGCATCAATACAAAGTGTGTCAGCCATCACATCATTTAATCAATTCTTTCATTATTGTTGCAAAGAAGTTGGTTACTTGAAATTACATAGTCAGGAAAATAAAGCTTAAACTAAGTGGCACCACTGATGAGACAATATGAATAGCTGACTTACTGCTCTTTTAAAATCAAGTATTTGATTTTAAAAACTGTAGTGTGGGTACTATACAGTGAAAAGGCTTCAAAACTAAAGAGAAATATAGTTCTCATGGTTTTCCTTGCAGCTGACAAATATAGAAAAGTGACAAAAAAGTAGAATACTTTTATAAGAATTTATCACAGTCTTATTCAAAAGAAAAAATGGTAACATACTATCTGTTGCTGAGTGTGATGTATTTTCCTGTCTGACCATCATTTGCAGAAACATTAGAAAGGAATGGAGGATGTTCAAGAACGCAAATCAAGTGTAGATACTGCTAATCAGTTGTAGATATTAACAGGAAATGTTAATAATGGATTTTAAAAATACAGCGATGATAAAACTTTAAGAAAAGTTTAATTAAAATCTGGAAATAACATTTATGATAAGGTCAAACATACTGAATAATTAACATGGATAGCAAACTATAAAACATTTTACTTTTTGAGAATACAGTGAAAATGTCTGAGCTGTTTTCTACATAGAATATGTTTAACCATGATGTGAAACTACTTTCCAAACAAGTTTGACTAGAAGAATGATCTTCACTGGATGAGTTAAAACATAACAATTCTCTCTTATTTGGAGACACCATGCCATTTTTTCAATGTTTAATATTTTTATGAAGAGAGGTAAACAAAGGCTTTCAACTTAACCTGTTAAGTCATTGGCTGAAAATATATGAATGCATACATGCGTAACCACTCAGACACAGCTGCAATGTTGAGGGGAAGGGACAGGAAAGCTTCCCAGCTACAGTCATGTTACAAAAGTAAAAAAGAATATATGTTGTGTATTGGCTGTACATAAGTTAATTGTAAATTTTGAAAGATTTTTTTTTTTTTGGTTTTACATTTTAAATTCTGAATTTTAAGTAACAGAGGACATTAGTAAAGAAATTCCTCAATGAAATCAGAAAAATAAAAATGCACACAGATATAAGGCCTGTAAATCATACTATTTTTAACGTACACACTCTTATTCAGCATGTCCATGACTAGCAATATAATGCATTACATTAAAGGTTATAGCAAAAGTTGCTAATACATTTCTTAAACAGTATAACTGACCAGATATGTGTTAATCTTTAAGCTAACTGAGTTGAGTAACACTGATTTTTTGCCTGTGGAGCATAATTGAGCATAATGATGTCAAGACCTGATAAGTGCTCTAATAAAAATATAACATTAGAAGCAGAGTTATACAACTGATATTAAAAAAAGGCAAAAAATGCATTTACTTAACAATCAATCTGGACTTTTTGGTTTTTGTTATTTTGTTCATTTAGGAAGGAGAAGAAGAGTTATGGGATGTTGCATGCTTACTCCTTTTTACACTTTTCACTAAGCTTCTGTTGTTTGTGATTGTTTAATAAAGGACTGTGGCATAGACAGAAATTTGGTTTTACCCAGTACTGCCTGCTAATACACAAATATGCAATACACTCAACAAATTAAAGCATTTCACCTTGATGTTACACTCCTCAAATTCATGTGTATTTTCTACATGAAAAGTGGGTTCTGTCTGTCATCCCAACTATTACACAAAACTTAGTCAAAGATATGCTCCACTATTAAAAATTACTTTGAAACTCTTCCAGTAATTATCCGTAACTTAGTGTTCCTCTTTTTGATCTATTAGTAACCTACTGGTGGTATTATTTATTTCTATAAAGAACATTCAAGGATGCTGAAACTCAGAAATTCTTGCTATAGATTCTTTCAAACTATATACTCTAAAAAAGTCATACTAAAATATAGGAAAGCTTGTTTGTCTGAAAATGATTGATTGATTGTGGTGTAAATTATGTGACTGACATTTGCCCATCCACCAAACCAATCAGCACTGTATAGGACTCCAAACAGATTCATTCATACAATATTATGGAGAAACTCTTTGATGGTTCACAAACCAAATAACTTTAACATATGAAAATATTCACATAAGACATTAAACATATTTATTGCTTGTCTTCCAGAAGCACACACTTGAATAATGCCAGAATGATACTGCACAGGAACAAAATACAAAAAGAAAATTTAATATACATGAAATACATGTAAGAAAGAGAAAAGCTTAGAGCAAAATAGGAAACTCAAAGCTTTCATTGAATGACTTATAAGTTGTTTTCTTTCCAAGCATTACACTGTACATGTTGATTTTGCTGTGTGCATACCCAATTGTGTGAGTCCTAAAAAATCATAATTCCATTAATTTCTTTCAGCATAGGCTTTATCTAATCTCCAAGCAGTAACAAAGTTTTATATCAATATTAGTAGTGCAATCACATTTATAAGATTGTTGAGTGTTTGTAAAAAACTGCGCTGATCTGAGATTTACTAATAACTGGAGTTGTATGCAAAATGACACTGATCTGAGCAACTGAAATACGTTTTTGAAAGTATTTTTCTACTAGTCTCAAGAGGAAAAAGAATCCTCTTCCAAATAATCATAATGAAGAGCTTAAAGCTTAATCACTCAGTTGATCAATACAAATTAGGGTTGTAAACCTGACATTTTCAGTTGCTTGCAGGGGCTGATATACATCCTGACACCTCCATGAATTCTTAATAATTTCAAATTATATAAAATGCTAGGATTATATCACTGACTCACCAGATTTCTTTTATGACATTTTTATGAACTAAAGGATAGGCTAGTGAAATAACTTAATTAGTTTATATAACCATGTAAAGGCAGGAATAAAAAATGAGTTCTAAACAGGCTATAAACCAGAGGATGTTATACTGGTTATAAAGAAGTCTGGAAGTGAAAAAATTAAATATTTGCACCAGACTGACAGGTTTATGGGGTTGAATGGGGAAAAAAAAAAACCCTCATGCATCATAAAATGCTAAAACATTCACATCTAAAAATTCAAGCTGACTGTCATCTGTTTCTTTGTCAGTGTGGTACACCTGATAGGACCACAAGGAAGGAAGGAACCTGGGAGTTCTGGTCAATGGCAACTTGAATATGAGTCAGCAGTGCCCTGGCAGCCAGGAGGGCCAACCGTGTCCTGGGGGGCATCAGGCACAGCATCACCAGCCAGTCGAGGCAGAGGATTGTCCCTCTCTGCTCTGCACTGGGATGGCCTCACCTTGAACACTGTGTGCAGTTTTGGTCACTGCAATATAAGAAAGTTATTAAGCTCTTAGAGAATGTCCAAAGGAGTCTAACAAAGATGATGAAGTGACTTGAGGGCAAACCGTACGAGGAGCAGCTGAGGCCACTTGATCTTTTCAGCCTGGAGAAGAGGAAACTGAGGGGAGACCTCATTGCAGTTACAACTTCCTTATGAGGGGAAGATGGACAGGCACTGATGTCTTCTCTGTGGTGACCAGTGACAGGACACAAGGGAATGGCCTGAAGTTGTGTCATAGAGGTTTAGGGTTGGATATTAGGAAGATCTTCCCCCAGAGGGTGGTTGGGCACTGGAACAGGCTCCCCAGGGAAGTGGCCACAGCACCAAGCCTGACAGAGTTCAACAAGTATTTGGATGATACTCTCAGGCACATGGTGTGACACTGGGGAATGGTCCTGTGCAGGGCTAGGGGTTGGCCTTGATGATCCTTGTGGGTACCTTTTAACTCAGCATATTCTGTGATTCTGTGAAGTAGCCTAATGATCAGCTGCTTGTACGACCCACCTTGCACCTTAACAGCCATATAGCACCTATTTTTAGATGTGGCACACCCATAACATGAATGGAATAAGTCAAACTCAGGCACATTACTCATCCTCTTTTTTGGCTGCAACTGCAACCTAACATCACATATTGTTATGAGGCCTAACGTCACAGTATCATGTTACATTATCCTGACCTGGATATGCATAGCATATGTCTAACTCAGCCATTTAACAGGCAAATGCATGCTTCAATCAATATTAAGAAATTACATAAATGAAATCTTTCTACTGGTTCAAATCTGCCCAAAATATTACATCAGATCACATAAGCTGTGCTAGTTTGGGCATGAATGATCTTCACTTGTGCTCAAAAGAAAATCAAAATGCAGCCCAACAAGAAAACTAACTTAAAAAAAAAAAAAAAATAGTGCATCAATAAAGAATTCTTCACCTGCTGTATTTTAGAAATTCTCCACTTTAGCCCATGACCAGCAATGAATTGCAAAAAAAAAACAAAAAAAAAAAGATTGCTTGTAAAAGTGTAGTCTTTGAGCGTCATTGGTAGAAACATACTTTGTTGGTGTTACAAGAGCAGCCTGTGACCTTAAAGTGGTGGCATGCTGATATTAATTTTGTTTTCATCACTTTATGCATGTTATATCTATTAAATGTAAGTGTCATATTGTTCTTTATATATAGAGAGAGAGTACTATTAAAAAAAAAGAAACAGATTTGAGAGTGATTGCATGGCAGGACTGGAATTTAGGTTACAGCTTAAAAAAATTATTTCAGTAAATAGTTTATTCATTCAAAACACAGACTTTTGGTGAACCTAAACCAATTTAATCAGAGTGCTCAGAAGATAATGCGTGTTTAAAATTTATTCAGACTGCAGCAACTTCAACAAGGGAGACTGACAACAAACTTTAACAAGGTAACCATTCAGGAAGTTCACGTTATTGAGATGACATATGAGGACATATGTTCATTGTGTGGAAAAATACACTGAGGTCTTTTATAATCTTACTAAAGACTTGGGTAAAAGAATTTACAGTCCAGTTTCTTAATTATTTTCTAAACAGCTCTGTTGTTGAAATTCTGAAACCTGTCTAAACAGCCTAAATACTGTGGGGTTTTATTCTAAATAAGTTCCCTTCTCATTTTTCTTGGTTGAAAATTTTATTTTTAAAGCAGCACTCTATACAGAAATGTTAGTGGTTTTTATCATGAAATCTCAGCTGTGAAATACATAATGTAATTTTTTTTCCTTTGTGTAGAGTGACCTGGTCATATTGGCTTCAGTAAGGAAAATTGTCAGAGAATATAATGGGCAGAAGATTTCAGTAAAGATACTTGGATACATTTAGGTGTGGTATTACAATATATCTTGTTCTTCAAGGACAAAACAATTTAAATTTCTAGCATTTTCACAGAAAAGATGCTTTCAGAAGAGTCTTTCAGAAATGTATTAAAGCATCCCATTAAGATATCTGGGATCTATAACAGACAATGAAGGACTTTCAAGTACAGTCTATAAAATAACTTGTTTTTAAAAAAAATGCAACTGTATGTGCAGATTATTCTTTTTTTCTCTTTTTTTCCTTATAGGTTGTAAGTTTTCTTATAACTTTCTGTATAGTATGGTTTAGAAAGTTTATCATCAAAGTTAAGGTTTCTTTTAGCATCTTGCATTTTACTTACTAATAATGCCCTTACATACACATAATTCTTAAATTATTTCTGTCTTTATAACGCATGACAACTGATGATGAATGACAGAAAAATATCAAGGCAACTATCGTATTTTCTAACGTAGTAGCTGTTTGTCAGATTTCTTGAGTTAACAAATTAATAACAACATTAGTATTACATGTATTTCCATAGCTCACCTTCAATTGCATACTGTGATAGAGGTATAGTGTTATTCCTCTGCATTCCAAACTGTTTCTAGTAACTATCTCTAGAAGAGCTATGTGTGAAATCTTTCTTGTGGCTACAACTTTCGGAGAACTGATTTGAACAGTCCCAGAAACCTGATTATTTAAGCAGCCTATTAAGGTAAATTTCAACTGTACTCAAAAGAAAGAAACTTTAAGTAGTGAGGTTATAGATAGCCCTACACAATTCTGGCATTAACATCTTTCTGAAGGTGGGACAAAGAAGAGGCATAGGAATATGTGAAGAATTGCTCCTCCCTTAATCCCTTAGGCAAACCATAAACAGTATTAAACTTACACAAAATCTGTGATGCATATCAGTTCACTTACAAGCATCATTTCATGCTATTTTTATGTGGACATACTGATAATGTAGGCTAGGCAAATTGCATAATTACAGTGTTTCTCTAATAATTAAAGTGCAAGGAAGTTCAGCTAAAGTAAAAAATTTCTATAAACTACAACACTATTTAAATAGCAATATGAAAAAAAAAAAAAACAACAAACTTACTGTAACAGATACAAAGCCAAGATTCTGTTGGTCACTTGTAAAATATTGCCCAAGATGTTGAGGATTCATGTTCAAATCCTGAGTAAACTCAGACTTTTTGGTAAAAATGATTCAAATAAGAATGTTGTTTACTTTGTCTCATTGGAACACGTATAAGCCATCAAAACCTGCAGTTTGCCTTCTTTTTACCTAACTGCAAACACAGTGTCTTCAAGGTTACATGTCAAAAATCATTAACTTTCTCACAATTAAAGTGAGATTCTATTTTTAGACAGGTTCTATGAGTGCTAAACAAAGAGAAAGAAGAATCATTGAGGCATCTTCTGGCAGAATGGAAATTTAAACTTCACCATTACCCTAAAGCAGGAGATATCTGAGAGTGCAGATGGATAAACAATAAAAGATGAAAAACTTCTTATAAAACTAATAAGAACATTGAGATAAAAGCGAAAAAAAGATATCGTTCACCTTTACATTAAGATGTTTATTATATTTCTGTGTCTCTAAACATTTACAATTACAATTCTGAAATTAACTTTAAAAACTAAAAAAGTCCAGAGAATAACTCACAGGTTGTTATAAAACAAGACTGAAAGCCAGAATCCAACTTTCAAATTATAACAATATATTTCATAAAAGAGATGCCACTACTACTGCAAATTTCACAGTGTGTATTTCAGGAGGTTAAAGAAAGTCCTCAGAAGTAAGAGATTGAACTCCATAAATAAAATATCTTTGCTAGACAAATACAGAAATGAAAAGAGATTAATTCATATTAGAAATCAAGGAAAGACATTATAGCAGAAAAATAAATCAGCTGATATACAGATTTAAATTTTTGAACTTTTTCATAAAGGTATTATGAGAAGTTCTTAGTTTTGGTTTGAGGAAATAGTATGAAGTGCCAGTTACATAACTAGTTCCAATGCTCTCTTTCCTACATAATTACTGTTTTCATGTTGTGTAGTTCACAAACAGGTTCTGTAAAGGCAATATATTGTCTTAATAAACACAGACCCAAAAAATGACACAAGGACAAATGATGAAGCCATGAAAACAGGAGTGAGAAGGGGTATGATTAATTTAGATAAAGGGTATGTCATTGTCCTCAGAAAATGCAACATACCTGAGCTGTATAAAAGGTGTATAAAGGCTGAATGTGTGGCACGTCTTAAGATTTTTTAATGTCTTATCCATAGAAATGCTACAAGCCTGCATCTGCTTTTTCGCTCAGCTCTGTAACATCCCACTTAAGTAATTGTGAGAGGTTTTCAAGAGCCTCTGTGCTCTTCCTTGTTCTCATATTGTTATTCTTATGGCCATGAACCTGCAAATCTCAGTAGTGTTGCTATGGAGGATTCTCACTGGAAGTGATTGCCACCCTCATGAAAATCACCCCTTATTTGTCCCCTTCTTCCTTCTGGTTTTGTTGATTTCAGTTCACATTAAAGAAAACCAAAACAAGGTGAATAAGAAAAAGTACACAATAGTAATTTAAACACTGAATAAATATTATCCAACAATATATGCACACAGAAACTTAACCTATAAATGTACAACACTCGATTTAATTAGCATGCTCCAATCAGTGTCATAAGTGGGAATAAGCAGCAGTTGAGCTCGACTGAGTGCTAAAGAAAAATATAGAGTTCTAGGGAAAAGTCATGGTGAAAATATAATCCTAATCACTGCCAATATCACCTCCCACTTCAATGGAGAGACCACTGGTAGAAAAATATATTGGTGTGGAAACCAACAACATGTTTGCTGGCTGATCACTGGGAAACATTTTTCCTTCTTGTTCCTTTCAATGTTCGTGATATGCTATCAGTCACAGACACTACTTCTAAGAACCTGCTCAGGCCAACCTGTCTTAATGTCCTTACTGCAATAAATTTATAGCTTGCTAAACTTTAAGTTAACATCTACATAACTTCTGACTCTCTATTTTACCTGGTTTTGTGTTGAAACACTAAGGTATCTACAAGTGAAATGAAACACTTACACACAGTGCTTCAGTTTTTGAAAAATGTTTGAGGAAAACTCCAACTCTTCTAGTGGAGTTAGTTACTGAACAGTGAACAGTCTCCCAATGTTTTACAACACCTTTTGTACAAAAGCAATTTTGAAAAGATTATTATCAAATCATTTTCATCATATGTGCCCATAGGGAACTAATGAAAATAGTACTAAGTGTTTTCCCTTATCCTTAAGGTGAACTAATTAACATGGAAATTAACAAAAAAGGATGCCATATGTTAAAAAGCAAGAGCTCTTTCTAGCTGCAGGTCTGTGCATCCTATTAAAATGGAAATTATCAATACATGCATACATACTAACAGATATCAGGTATTTTTTGATAGAATGAATCAACTTCAGAAAGTATTGTACTGAAGTGCATAGTCAAAAAAAAATAATTAACGATGTTTATGTTGCAAAGCTTCTCATTTCTTCGAGGCATAAGCAACACAAATGAGGTTAGGATAATTTATATCATTATTTTTGAGTTAAATTTCCACAATCTTATATATCTTCTTAATTTCCATAATCATATACAATATATCTGTTCTATTGTTTTTGTTACATACTAGTTTTGACTTAGGTCTGTGGAGATTCTCAGTGAGGCATGAACACAAGTTTTGTAGCAACCCCAAAAAAGTCTTGAGAATATTAACTATAATTTTCAAATAGTATCCAATGTGAGAAATTATATAGATTAGCAGAATGGAAAATTTAAGATTTTTCAACTAGAATGGACATTTGTAGCTTCTCTCGACCTCCCAGCAAAAAGAATTGGAACAATCACTTTCATTTTAACTTGTATATATTTTTAGTTATTTGTGGGTATTTGGAAATCCATATCTTCATTAACCATTAATTAATAATACAGACAGTATAAAAATTCTAAATCTGTGAAAGGACTAAAAGTCTATTCGAAATAAATTTGTTAGGATATAATTAAGTAAGTTCCAAGATTACTTTAAAATAGTTAATTTAGATCATACCTTGATAAACAGCTTTGAATCCTGGTGAGCCAATGCTGTCATCTGATTGTAGATGGAGCCACATCTGGTTGCTCATGCTCACAATAAGATCAGGAACACTAGATCCAGTGAGTCTGTATGTAGGATAAATGATAAAGTCATTTGTAGAAGCATAAATTACTCTTTTTCCTACTACTGCCACTAGTACCACCACCACCAAACACCTAATATTTAGACTGATTTACAATAAATTATCCTACTGTTTTCATCAGCTGTTTTTTGATAACATTTACTATTCCATATTAATTAGAATAATGTGAAGCAATAGAAAAAATGCATTTTTAATGATTGCATTCAACAATGATCAAAACCTTCTAATAAAGCTGTTCCTATCTAAAGCTTTCATTAAGTAATTTAAAGATGTGAGTGACTGCATAAATTAATTAGCTTTCACCTGTTTAGATTAGTATTGCTTTTTACCATGCTTTCCAAAAGTGAAGGAAATTGCTTTACACGCCTTACGGTTTATGTGTCCAGAACTTACTAGGACCACATCTACTCCAGTCAAATAACTTACAATTATCTCTTAAATCTCATGGTAAACAGTAATTCTCATATAGTAATATGTGACAACAATGTATAGATAAGTACGTTTCAATGCAACACATATGAGGCAAGTTGGTGAATCCTACCATAAAACCTTAGCACTTCTCAGTAATATCTTTTGCACAAAATTCTGGTATCAAAAATCTGTGTGTCAAAAAAAAAAAAAAACAATGAGGAAAAGATTGTTTCTTAATAGTGTAAATAATCATAGTGCATAATCAGGTTCTAGTACTGCATATGAATTACCGTGCAGATCTTTGTTATAGTTTTACAGTTTTACAAAAGGTAGTGGGAAAAGTCACACATAAAAAGTGGCTGCAGAATCTCGCTAACTAAACTGTTATCAGATACAAAGAAAAAAAATTTCTGTCTTTCTTCCAACCCTCCTCTTTGACCATGTGTCCTGCTTATAGTGGCCAGGACTAGTTTGACACTGTGTGGGTGTGGCCAGGGCTGTGTATTCTACACCCTCTATGTCATTTCTCATGAACTGCTAACAATGGATCATTTGCAGCACCTGCCCAGGGCACACCTGACCCCTCAGGCTACAAGCTGGGTGCTTGGGAACTTCTGTGAGATAAGAAAGGTTTCCTGTCTTCACACCACTGACTCAGATGTGATACCTCCCCTCTGGAGAGTCATTAGCACCTCCACACCCAGCCTGAGGGGTCATGTCTGCTAATGGGCCATCAGGGTTTCCAAAAATATGCCATGATTCACCTCACAGAGTAAATCACCCATTGTGAAACTCCCCACCCTGGGGGAGGTACTGGGCACTCCCACCTGAGCCTAAGCATTTATAAACTGGGGATTTTGGGATTGGGGATCTCTTGTCAGACCCAGAAGAGGACCAGAGCCTCAGCAGGACTGCAACTGCTACTCTTGACTGGACCATGACCATCATCCTCACCGACAGGTTTCTTCCTTCCTTTTACTTTGTACTTGTGGGCCAGGTGGTGCTCAGCACAGGGGCTGACAAACACCATCCTGTTTGTGCCCCAGGGTGCTGGGTTATATATCTGTTTTTTGTGGGTCAAACAGACTTTTTCCTCTGTATCCTTGTACTTATTGGGATCTTTTTATTAAATTGTAATTCTGACTTGTAGTCTGTTTGTGAGTTGGGTTTATTCTTCCTGCCGGTTTATCTTTAAACCAGCACAGGGTCAAATGACTTTTTTCTCTGTATCCTTGTACTTATTGTGATATTTTTATGAAATCGTAATTCTGACTTGCAATCTTTCTGTGAGTTGGGTTCATTTCTCCTGCTGGTTTAAACCAGCATACTCTGCTAAACAGATGTATGTGAGATAAGCAAAACACTGTGCCAAACTGAGACAAGATGTCCCAGAAGCAGAATTTCTCTATGAAGACATTCTAAAGAAAACAGTATTTGGATTATTCCACAAACATATTGTTTAACTATAACCAACCAGATGTTAATGCTATTACAACTTAAATACAAAGACATTATAAAAGGAGAGGCTGAGCAGAAACACATTGAGAACTGAGGATTCATGTGGCAAGTTATAGGAATTCCCCCTGTCTTACTTTAAAAATGGTTATGGACAAGATACTGTATATCCCATACCTAAAATAATTTAGTTTTTCACACTCATATATTGAAAATAAAATTAAAAAACATAATCCCCATATGAATGGATCAGACTAGGGTTTTGCTACTGCTGCTGCAACGTTTGAGCATGCTCTGATATGGTCTACAAGATTTCTGGTTATGACCTGGTAGTAGGTAGTTGATTGCTATGGTACTATAGGTGCAGAAAAAGAGGTCAAAATTTAAATTTATTATAGTTCAGCAAAAGCAAACACACAAACAGTGCTTAGCTTGGATAAGTAAGGAAATTCAGACACAGCCATATGTACCTAAGTTGTTTGTTTTTACCTGTGTTAATAGTAAGAATGAAAATAAAGCAGCTGGTTAATTTGAAAATTGAGTTGCTTACCAAACTAATTAGGAACTGTACAGGTTCAAAGAGATGTTAGGTTATAGCCAGAATACTGAATATACTCTTGCTGATAAAATAATGACTGTTGATAAAATTATGATATTCATTTAAATGAATAATACAGGTAGCCTATAAAAGGAAGTTACCTCACAGGAATGTGAGTAAAATAAAAGTAGTCTAGAAGATGCCTGCAAAAATAGATAGATAAGTAAAGAAAAGGTAAAGATTACATATACATTTTGGGGATTCTTCTGAAACTGCATTGACAGCCATTAATTTCTGACCAGTACAAAATGTGAACCAAAATGTCAGGTCATAACTGTTAAGTCATCTCCATATTCTGCACTTTGCTATATATAAACATTTAAGGGATTTTAGCCATGACAAAAAATTCACTGATGTCTCTTGACAATAGGGGACATCTACTGCAAGACAACTGGAAACCTGTGTTTTTTCTGCAAGAATTTCTTCAGTGGCTATTCACATGTGTAAACCTACTGCCTTAGCAACTAACCACTGCTTAAATGGCTTTGTTTATACTCAGTAATCTGATTAATGCCTGAGACCTACATTAATAATTTCTGAAAACACATAAGATGAACTCTATAAGTCTTTATGTGTAGGATGGAATGCTTTTAATCTATGTAAGTGTCTATGTAGCATGCAAGTAAAAAAAATGAAAAATAAAAAAAAAGGCAAATAAACTACAGAGGATTAAGGTGTAAACACATCACACATCCAGAGATTTTTTAATTATAAGAATAATCCAACAAGTGATTTGATTTTTTTTTAAACTTTTTTTGTAGTGAAACAGTAACTCTACCCATCCCTCTGACCCTTAGTTGTGTCCCTAATATCACTTGAATTGAATAAGTCATATTAACTAAGTTTGTTAGAAGAATGAGATAATAAAGATATATGAATTCCCACAGACTTAATGAATATTACCAACTTGATAACAGACTCAGGTTAAGGAGTCAGCCTTTAGCTTAAAGTCATCTCCCTTCAAAATGCTGGTGGTCTATCCATAAATGGTAGATATGAACCAGCCAAAATATGTTCAATTGCTTCCTCAGATTTACTTACAGGAGATACAGGAAGAGAACCAAGACTGTTGGAATGGGAAGGGAAAGGAGAGCGAGAAGACAAAAGCCAACAAAAATAGGGGTCCCTGGAGAATATCCCTATATAGAACTACATCCTTCAACTAGGAGAACAGCAGATAGGGTAGATCACATGTTTAGGGAATATAGGTCTGTCTGCCAACACATGCTGACTCTGAGTTTGACCCAGGGTGTAATCACCTGAAGATCAGATTGTTTACAATTTCAAGAACAGAGACTTGCAGACCAGCCATTCAGACAGATTTCCTGGTGCTAATCTCATTTCATTTGGAGATGAACAATCCTAAATTATTTCTACATGAAGGAAGTTAAAATGTTGAGGGAATCGATGCAACTGATGAAGTAATGAAAGCCAAACTTGAGCCAAGCTTCTCAGTCTTCTGAACAGACTTACAGGTCAGAAAATGTAACTCTAAGAGAAAGAAATTTTTTGCACCAGTTTTTTCTCTACTTAGTTATCCAAAAGAAACCAGATCCAAGATTAAGAATGGTCTCCAGAACCAGAGATACTGGTTTTTTGCTGTTTATGAAAGTGCAGGTTGTTTTCCTAGCCACCAATAAGTTTTCAAAATTTTGTGTGACTAGAAGAAAAGTGTGATAAGGGTTTACTAAAATGCATTTCACTATGAAGGATGGGTTTTCTTTTGTGCACTGAAATAGCTGACATAAGCAGCTGCGTTTGAACCACTAATGTACAATTTCTTCTTTGTATTGGAGGAAAAAAACCTGTAAGCTTTCTTAAAACATGAATCTTTTAACTTTTTTTTTTTTTTCTTTTTTTAAGGGAATAATTTAAAAATAAATAAGTTTTAATGTAACTGCTGGAAGAAAAATATGAATATTGTATTTGAAGGCAAAGCAGACTTTCTAAAACAAACAGTTTAATATACAAGAATTTAAAAACATGAAACAGTACAATGCAGGAAACGTTCTGACTGATAAACTTCACACATGATGATCAGCAATGAATTATTATATAAAGGTAGTCACTAGCTTCTAGAAAAACTCTGTCAAATATGAGAAATGACTTTCAAAATTTTTTAGCATAAACATATTTGGATTATATTAAGTAAATTGTATTACTGTATTTCCAGACCTAACCATCTCATAATCATAACCATACATAATCCATGAGGTAAGACTACTAAATTGTAAACTGTTAAGGAGTGCATTTTAGCAATTGTTAAAAATCATAAAATTGATGGGCATATCCCCCTCTAATTAGGTCATTAGATTTGTTGAAAAGTTTAATATAAACCAAAATTAATATTACCAAAATTAAACTGCTTTAATAAACTAAACCCCAAAAGATCCTTAATCAATATGCCAACTAGACGGTCATAAAATGCATTAAATTGATTTGAAATATTTTGCTCTTCATAAAAGTATATTGTTTATACTATCTCCATCCTCCTATTTTACATGAACATAAAATACTTTTTCTACTGAATTTCCCAATTTCTTTCAAAGATTGAAATTGAGAAGGAGTATCTACACTATATTTTTTTCTCCTTTTTAAACATCACTATACCTTCCTTTTCCCTTCTAGCTGTAGTCCTATAGCTTTGAGGTTACACAAATAATTGCTAACTGATGAGAGTTCTAATCACTTAGAATTAGTTTGAATTTGGAAAGTTATTTATTTTAGCATTTTTTTATTCAAACTAAATTTTAAAAGCTATGAAGTTTTAAAATCAAATGCATAAGATTCAACAGTGATATTTTGCAGAATTTCTGCAGAAATGCTGACATTTAGTCTGCCAACAGAAACTTGAACAGCATAGTAAAAAATATATTATTTTTAAGATATTCTGAGAAGTTGAGAAATTAAATATAGCCAGAAAAGTCTTTGCTATAAGTTCCTGCATTCCTCTGGGAAAAATAAGAAATGGCAAGGTGCTGCTCAAACCTCATTAAATACAGCAGATGTTATTAAAACCAACTAATGAAAAATGTTGATAAGAAAATCACCCTGACATTTAGTTATAAACTTTCTCATGATAATGTAATCTACAGGTGGACCTAATGTTTTATGAGGAACATTGCTTTGCATTCACAGATCTTTCTCAAAAGCCAGTGAAATGGAGCATATCCATGATGCTGTTTAAATATAATGCATTTCATAATGCATGATACATTCCAGTGTTTAATAACTGCAAAAACAATGTCTCAAGAGAAATTCGGATTCATTACTAATTATTGTGAGACTCTAGTTTCATCTTTGGGCCCTCCTGTATTTCCCCTGTATTTCAGTTATTAAACATTTACTTTCTCAAATGATTTACAGAGTATTTGTTATGCAACCCAAAAGGCAGATAAATTTAATTGCACAGACCTCACTTTCATTGAACATACAATTTACAGTAAAGATAGTAGGTCCAACACTGTATTGTTATCCTAAGTGATAGACTGCAGAGTAATAGGGATAAAACAGCTGTTGTTTTAGTCAAAAAAACCTACCGAAGAAGCGGCATAAAGTATTGCATGTCTCTAGTGAGAACAGTGTATGGTTCCAGATGGACTGTGAACTGGATACATGATAGATTCAGAAGCGGATGTCTGCTACGGGGTCTTTAAAATGTTATTAAAGTAAAAAAAAATGTTATAGGAGGTGATGTTATTATAGAGTGCTGTCTTCCTAAGATAACAAAAATAGCAATTAATATGAGCAAATGATACTTTAGATTTGATTTTATTTTTTGGGCAGTCATGAAAAATAAATGTGGAATAGGTAGCACAGGCTAAAGGCTTTCAGATAGAAAAGTATATTAAAAAAAGAAATTTGACTATTATTTGATAAGTAATTTAAAACAGACAAACATTGACATATGAAACATGCACTGTATGACAAACAATGAACAATTTGAGATAGCAAATTCCCTACTTAAAAACTTTACTTCAAAGGATTTGTGGGATGCCTCAGAGCAAATATTTATCCCAATTCAAAAAGGAAAGACTGCAAACCCTTTTGTCATAGTTACAAGTAGTTAAATTAACACGANCCCTCCAAAAATATTCAAATTACTTTAAAATAGGTGCACTTATTTGTTATATTTAAGTAAAAGAAAAATTATAATTATTTATGTGGATTAAAACACCCTCAAAATATAAAATTCTGATGGATTCTTTTTATCAAATGTGTTCAATACTGTCTTTATCCAACAGATTCTTATACAATGTCAAGCAAGGTTATTATGAAATAAATATTGCTAGTTTCTCTTATTTAGACATTG
>VXBX01008038.1:60119-113038 GCA_013400415.1 Scytalopus superciliaris
AAAAAAAAGGTACAGAATTGTAAAAGGAGAACGGTTTCTGGCAAGACAAAACTATGAGCCTTTTAATGCAATTTTTATTTTATATGGAAGAGGAAACTTGATAGAATATTCCATGAGAAAATATGTCAATGTACTATTTAAGTACGCTCCATTTGGTTAAACTCACAAACTCTTTTACATTACAATTTAAAACCAAATATGAATGTTCACCTCCTTAATAATGAAGTAAGTTAGGGGGAAAAAAAGTAATTGAATATAAACCATAAATGAAAGATTTAAGTTTCTGGTTAATCATATAGGAAATATCACAATAAACACTTCTTTATGGGAAATACATTGTGAAGATATATTATACAATATTAAACAAAATCTTGTTATCTTCACTTCCATGATAATTCTTATTCTATGTTAACACATAAAATGCTTTGGAAAGACCTTCAAATGGCTGAGTGTGATGAGGTCTAACTTAAATTCCTTGAATCTGACTCATAAAACCTAAATTTTACCATGTAAACAGCACCTGCTCTATTCATTGCTCCTTACACAGTCAGTGAACAGAAAAGGGCACTTCTTCTGTCATAAAATCTCCTGAGTTGGAAAGAACCCACAAGGATCATCAGTCCAGCTCCAGGCCCTGCACAGGACTCTTAAGGAGAGTCATACCATGTGCCTGAGAGTGTCATCCAAATGCTTCCTGAATTCTGGCAGGCTTGGGGCTGTGACCACTTCCCTGAGGAGCCTGTTTCAGCACTCAAACATGCTCTGGGTGAAAATTCCTTTCCTAATATCCAAGCTAAACTTCCCCTGACACAACTTCAGGCCATTCCTTCAGGTCCTGTCACTGATCACCACAGAGAAGAGATCAGTGTCTGTCCATCCTCTTCCCTTAACAAAGAAGTTGTAACTGCAATGAGGTCTCCCCTCATCCTTCTCTTCTCCAGGCTGAACAGACCAAGTGACCTCAGCGGCTCCTCATATGTTTTTTCCTCAGGCCCTTCACCATTGCCCTCCTTTGGATGCTCTCCAACAGCTTAATATATTTCGTATATTGCAGTGACCAAAACTGCCTACAATACTCAAGGTGAGGCTGCCCCAGTGCAGAGCAGAGCAGGACAATCCCCTCTCTCTACCAGCTGGTGATGCTTTGCCTGATGCCCCCCAGGACATGGTTGGCGCTCCTGGCTGCCCAGAGTACTGCTGACTTGTATTCAGCTTGCCATTGACCAGGACCCCCCAGGTCTCCTTCTGCACCATGACTTTCCAGCTTTTTGTTCCCCAGTCTCCACACACAACCAGGGCTGCCCCGACAGAAATGCAGAATCCAGCATTTTCTCTTGTTAAACTTAATAGGGTCGGTGATTGCTCATCTCTCTAATTTGAAGTCTCTCTGCAGGGCCTCTCTGTCCTCAAGGCAGTTGACAGCTCTTCCTAATTTAGTATCATTGGCAAATTACTTAGTATTCTTTCAAGTCCTGTGTCCAAGTAATTTGTGAGGATATTGAAGAGAGCTGGGCTAAGGATGGAGCCCTGTGAAATCCCACTAATGACAGTTCACCAGTCTGATGTCACCCCATTCACTATTAGCCTCTGTGCTCGACCTGTCAGTCAATTGCTCATCCATCACATGATGTGTTTATCCAGCTGTGTGCGCTGGACATTTTGTCCAGAAGGATCCTGTGAGAGACAGTATTGAAAGTTTTACTGAAATCCTAAAAGTTAATATCAGCTGGCTTCCCTTGATCAACTAGGTAGGTTACCTTTATCATAAAAGCAAATTAAGTAGGTCTTAAGTCAAGCAGGACTTTTCCCTCATGAAACCGTTCTGGCTGTGACTGATGACTGCATTTTCCTTCAGGTGTTTTTCAATAATTTCCAGAATAATCTTCTCCAAAAATTTTATGAGGCACCGAAGTGAGGCTGTCAGAAGGTGTAGAAAACTGCCATTTAGAATTTATCCTTGCAATTAATATATGGGGAGTTTGGATGACTGTAGGAGACTAATATTTATATAAAATTAGCTTGTCTGGACATAAAGCTCTGAATCACTAGAAGAATGGTTAAGATTTGCTAGATTAGAGAGAGTTTGTTTGTTGGTTTACTTTGAGGGAGAATGTAAAACAATTTTCTACATATATTGATACCTATATAGACAGAATGGGAAAAACTTACAGGATTGAACTAATATCACAATATATCACAGTATGTCATATACTTGGTTAAACAATATTGATTTATATATAAGGGCTAAAACCCCAACTCTGGGGTGCTTCTCCAGATTCACTTTTGTTTTGCAGCTAAAGATTCCAGTAATACTATTTTGATCCTCACTATTACATATGCTTAATATGAACTGATTAAAATGAAGGATGGAATTAATTTTCATTTAGAAAAACTGGAAACACAAAAATTGCTTTCAAACCTATTGTGTTTATTTCTGGATGATCAATTACATTCTTCTTACAGAAGAATGATCCTATTTGCTTTTTGTAATGTATGAGATGAGATTACCTTATAAACAAGTCAGAATGATCACAATGTTTTTAGTCAAATAGACTGTGAAAACAAACAAACAAACAAACAAACAAAGCTTAAAAATACAAAATGCCTAAGGAGGTACCTACATGAAAGCTCTGCAAGTGAATTTCCTGTCATAATTACTTTTGCATTTGAAACATTTTCCTTTGTCCTAGACACTCCCACACTTTCTATTTCTGCTGGCATAAGTGCTACTGCAAGTAATGGACAGAGGCAGCATCAGAGCTGTAAGAAAGGCCTGGCTGGACATTGTGCCTGAAACAAGCAGTAGGGCACATGGCAATGTGACATCTCCAAAACTTGTAGGTGTACATGTTCTTTTCACTATCAATAAGACCTATTTTATTATTGCTTAAATATGTTAGAAATGTATCCATTCAGTATAGTAAATAGAATGTAAAAAGTAAGAGCAGTGAATTTTAAGATGCAAGAAGAAATGTTTATACTTTAATGTATCTTATATTTACAAGCAGATCAATCAAACAACTTCAAAAAAACACACATGTACTAGAAATGTGTTTTATCCCCCACCCCCACAAAGAAAATATATATAAAAAAAGAAATGCCCTCCTTGAAGGACCATCTCTTAAAGATGAGAAAATGCAGTGAGACAATTTTTCGCTTGAGTAGAATTACAGTAAAATATATGAAGATCACAGAAATGGAACTGAGATCCTTGATTAAAAGTTTTAAAACCATAAATAGAAAATGTGTTCATTATAAAGGCTCTTGACAAAAGCTTTTTGCAACTGATACAGGTTACTCCATTCCATTGACATACTAGCTTCAAATATAATAGTATTTTCCTACTTGGCATTTCTCCCTGCTGCTACATAAAATTTGAAAGTAACATGATCTTTCAAATTTCTTTTGACTCTGCTGTTTCTTTACAGACACCTCATGCTTAAAGGGATTTGAAAGTGAAAGAAGCTCTTGCTATAGGTACAAACATGGAAGTATCATTCTAGTCTTTCAGATTTCTAAATATTTTCTAGAATTTCTAGAAGAACAGAGCCAGATGCTTAAACCAGAGCTTTAAACCAGGTTTTGGAGGATCTCTTTCACTTAAAGAACAACATAACATAGAAGCAAAGCCAAAAGGTGTTACCAGTGCTAGAGAATACATACACAAATCCAGTATTCCTTAAAACTTCCAAAACTGTGCTCTTTCCCTAGCACATGGTTGCTACAGGGATATGTCTTCAAGTCTTACGAGCCACTGTAATCATGGACAAAATGCAGATGAAAATAGAAAATTGACTACAAATAATAATAAAATGAGGTAACTCTTATGCTCAAATCCTTTGGATGATTAATTGTGAAAGACAGCAATTTTTTTTTTCATGTTCCTTTATAAAACAAGCTATTTATTTTGCTTCAAAGTCCTTAAAAGGTAAATCATTTATTACAGCAGTATTATTCATAATTTGGCATAGGTACAGCTGCAATTAATAAGATGAAAAATGAATAACTCATAACTCTCAGGCTGCAGTAAACTACAACCAGATAAAGTTTATGCCAAAGAGAAGGGCCTGTTCTGTAAAATTTTAATTCCTCCAGTTTTTGTTGAGTGACAACAAATTTATTGAAAACACTTGGATTATTCTGTCCCTATGTTGAAGGCGTTTGGTACTATTGTTATCCAACAACTGCAGTTACTTAAAAAGCAATTATAAAAAGGAATTTCCTTAATTTCCAATATTGACATTATATTTCTCATTCTCAGGAATTTATTTCTCTTCTGATGTCTTGAAAATGAGCCTAATAATCATATCAGGTAGAAATTAAATAAAGACAAAAAGGAAATAACAATAATAATATATCATATAATAGTTATAATGTAAAACAAAAGGTGTTGATGCTTTTTTTTTAATAAAAAGAGAGAAAAAATCAATAGTATCATCACAAGAATAAGAAAAAAAATAAAATGCAATGGTTTGTTTTATAATGACTATCACCACACGACTGCCCTAGGCCTGCAACATTTCTCAGGTAAGTAAACGCAGATTGTCTTTTTCCCCATTGCTTTTCATTCCTTGGATTGCCTATGATAACAGCTTTTCTATATTCTCTACTTTGCATGTACTTGCAATATCCAACATAGTCCTTCCTCATGAAGCTAATTAAGGCAAAATACTTTGATATCTTTAAAAGAAAAGAATAGAAATAATCTTAAGGAATATCAGTTCATTTTGTTAATGTAGTAAAGGTTAAGAAGTGATTTGACACTGATTTTAGAATAGTCCAACAAGGAAGAACTTCCTGATAAGGTATATAAACAGTAAGAATGAACATACAGAGGCTGAAAGCTAAAAATTAGAAAAAATATAGAATAAGTTCAAAAATTAAAATAATAAAATTCTTGATAGCATGAAGTACCATTTCTAGTGCTAGCTGATGATTATGCAAAATAGCTCTATAACTAATCATGTATTTAAGTAAATAAAATACATCCACAGGAAGGTGTTGAACACATTATTAAACATAGCTTTGTTTCTTATGTAGAGGGAAACATGCAAAAAAAATCCCTTAAGGATGATTTCAGAGTTAACAGAACTGCCACAATCTGTTACTCAGTTAGAGAAGCAGCTTGTTGCCAAGTTAGATTTTAATTTTCACCTATACTGCCTAGACATAATGTCAAATTTCACTTTGCGATCTTAAAAAATGAAGACATTTTCCTTCTTCTCTTTTTGGTTTTTTTTTTAATATGTATAAAAATATGTCATTTCTAAGTATACATGAATTGTATAAAACATTAAAATTTAAATTTTTAGTCAAATAGTAAAGCCCAGTAAATGTTTCATATTTTGAATGAATTATCAATCAGCTTGATTTAGGTTTGAAAGATAAAATTAAAACAATAAAAACCAGAATTGCAAAAGGAGATAATTATTCATATGCTCACACTAAAAGTTTGAAATTTATCACTTTTTGACAATGTTAGACAACTCTCTGATATAGTACGATGATCTATTTCTCATTTTCTGCCAAAGGAAAATGCCAAATATATGGCTTTCATTTTTGCTCCTGCTGCTGCTCCAACTGTCATTAGGAAACAAACATGGAAATATAAGCTTTAAAGAAACACTGTATGCATTTCTTTTTTTTTTTTTTTAAACTGAACAAGGGAAAAGAAGGCAAAAAAGGCATGCTTCTATTACTGTCTTTATGTATCATTCATAAAAAATAATTCAACTCCGCTCATATCTTTGGAAGTCTTTTTCAAAACATTTTAAGCTATTTTTCTTAAATGGTGAGCAGTGCCCACTGATGAAAAAGACAGAGCAATGATAAATATTAAAGGAATAATTTTAGATTTGCTGGTCAAAACAACATCTGAAAATACTAGTCTTTAAATTTGAAAATGAGGAGCTTCAGTAAGTATTTGTTAAAATTAGGTTACACATAAACTAAGAATACATAAATTATCAGAAAAAGCCTGATTGATATAAAGGCTGATCACAACACTTTTTTTGGCCTTAGAAATATAAGCAGGAGAAACATACTTAGTTTACCCTGTTTGACTGTTGTCTTACTTCTTAAAGTCTTTAAAGAACAGGTTAATTTTATTAATTCAAAGTGCATATGAGGCTTGATACAGAACAAGAAGTAAAGGGTGACATGAAGAACTGGTTAAGTATTAAAGGTGCACATCCATTTATACAGACACAGCCTATTCTCGAAAGAGATCCCTAAGTAGGAATCTGCAGAGTTAGATCTCAGCTTTGTTATTATTGTGTAGTCCTTAAAGCAAATAACTTCTTGTTGTTGAAAATTACTTATTATTTAACTGCATACCTCAAATTTGTTCTGATATTTTAATTCTTCTTACTTAAACTTCATGTAAAACATGAATAAAATATGACAAAGAGTCAAACTTCAGAAAACTTTAAAAACAAGAATCTAATGAATTCTGTGTTTCCCAACTGAAACATCATTGTACAAAATTCACTAAGGAATTCAAACACCTTTGTAATGACATGTGGGCCAGTGGAATATTCAGGAGATAAAAGTAAAAAAACCAAACCAAACCAAACCAACAACAAACAAAAAACAAAACAAAACAAAACAAACCAACCCAAAAACCAAAAACCTAACAAAGCAGAATTTGCATTTGGGACCTTAAATAAAACATTAATTATGGGAAATCTGTATCCTTATAAGCAAACTAGTTCTAAGTTCAGTATTATTTTTTGACTGAACATAATGGATAAATCCTACATTTCATGCATTCTATAGCTATAAATCTTATTTTAAAGATTATTTCCTTCAGTACTCTCTGTCAACAGTAGAAGAAAGGTGCATAAGCACTTGCTTTGTTTGAGAAATAGAGTACTTCAGCTTGTCGGTTTCTTGTTATTATGGCAAAACAGTTCCAAGGGCACAAACTATTTAATCTAGATGGATCTTGGCATGACATTGTATTGTGCAAAAAGGCAATTGAAGTGAATACTGGAAAGCCTCCAGAGGTACAAAGGAGATGCCTAAATATTTATAGGAGGAAATACCTTAGAAAAATATAACGTGTCAGTGGAATTAATTTGCTAGAAATGTATAAAATCTTAGAGTTCAACTAATGTTTAATGCTATTTAGAAGAAACTGGAAACGTCTGAGCTGAGTTTGAAACTCTGATAAAGCATGTATGTTACTGTGCTAATGGATGGTTGTATTTATGCAAATTAACTTTAGAGGAAAAGCAAGCAGTGTGTCAACATATAGTGTATCTTCCTTTGGGCTAAATTCAAGTGTCCACACTCAGATATTTTCTCTCATATAAGATGTCTTTGTATCCTGTCTGACTTCTAACCATCTCTCTAGAAGGATATGGATTTTCCCATATCCTACCTGTTAGCCTTGCATGGACATCTCAAATACCTGAGCATCTCATACATATTACATGCATATCCTCTATATTTGGGGATGGGCAAATGAACTGTGTCTTTTATGTGCTGAAGGGTTCAATGCAGTAAGAAAAAACATGCTTCATATAGAAAACAAAAATGTTAAAACGTATAAACTACTTATATATACATTTATACATATGAGATTTTTTATATATATACATGATGAGAATGAGGGGACTATGGCCGAATGTTTATTCCTATAATAAGTGTAGTAATATCAGATGAATATTACATTGTCATGACACCAAGGTTTTACATAAATCTTGAGAGTTTTTAGATGATGTTTATACTACAAAATTTAAATATATTGAGGTAAACTTCACTCTGAATAAAAAAAAAGATGCAAATAAGTTTGCCCTGTGTCTAAATTATGAATAACAAAACAAAATGAATATGAAATTTTGGCATTCATATTAACAAATTGAATTAATTTGAAATTTGCATTTTCCCCCAAGCTTTTCTTCATACTATATTTTTAAAATACAGAACTACATGCCTTGTTGGCCTAAGTGTACTTCCAAAATAAGAAACAAATTGTTTTCTGAATAATTCCCTGTATTATTATAGTAATCAGAATTCAAGGCCTTCTTACAGTAAACAGAACATATAAGGATTTTCATATTGAAATATCCTCCTATCACTTCAACCCATTAATAAGAAATTGTTTAATGTTTACCTCACAAATAAGCTTTTGGACGTTTATGTCATTCCTAACAGAATTATATTTGTTTCATCTCACAAAATTACAACAAAATTTAAACAACCTCTATAATGTATATTTTTTAGCCAGATAATAAATTAAAATTTAAACAAAACAAAACAAACAAACAAAAAAACCCCAAACAAATCAACCCAACCCAAAACCAAAAAAGGAAAGGAGCAATTTGTTATTTTTGAGATATTTGAGCTGCGTAGGAAATAGTAAGATTGTTAGCATGAGACACCAAACTTTGTAATTTACTGGCCATGAATAAATAACAAGGAAAGGGGCCAATAGTTTCAGGCTGTGAGAAGGACCCACGTTCAAACAGTTTATGAAGAACTGTATCCCAAAAGAGGGACTGTGTGCTGGAGCAGGGGACAAGAGTGAAGGAGGGACAGAGAAGCTGAGAGGAACTGACTGCATCCCACATTCTCCACACTCCTGCACCACTCAGTGGGGTAAGATCTAGAAGAGTCAGGCATGAGAAAAAGTTTTGTTTGTCACCATCCTACTCCATTTTTAATTGTCAATAAATTATGTTCCCCAAGTTGACTCTATTTTGCTTAATTGCTGAGCAATCTCCCTGTCCTTACCTTGACCCATGAGCTTTTTTATCTTATTTTCTCTCCCACTATCCTGATGAGACAGGGAAGCAAAAGAGCACTCAGCCAAGGTCAACCCACCACAACCTTACAGAAGAGTTGCCTTAAGGTCACAAATCAAAACATTAAAATTAATTCTAATAAAATTATTTATGAAGATACTTGCTTTTAACTATAGTAAATATTGATCTTATATTAGTGATCGTGGTGAGAAAACAAAATCATTTTTCACAAAAGCCATAAAAATAATGATAACGATGGCAGCACATACATTTCAAGTCTTGTGCAATAATTCTTCTCATTGTTTAAATTTCCAAAAATAAAAAGCACAACAAAAAAACTAACAGCATATTTAATCTTTTTGGCAAGAATAGTCTAATAATAGACTAATAATAGTAATGTTAAAGGCTTAACCTTAAAATCTAATCTCCCATGCCTGAATGTACTTTCTCAAATCCTATATTTTTGTTGAAAATGTCCCTTGTATCATGATAATGGGTATGTTTACTTTCATCCTATGGCCTGAGGTTTCAAGAGAAAGTGGTAAATATGATTGACTTTAATGATTACAGGCCTGACTCATATAATCTACCTTGATTTTGTGTCTTTGCATCTGTGAGCACTTGAGTGGACCTTTGCCTGACCTATATTGGTAAAAAATATGCCAGACTCAGTGAAGAAGATCTCTGGTCATTAGTCTCAAAACCATATGGCAATATGCTCAAATATGCAGGTAATAGTGCTCTGTAATAACACATTTGGGCACAAGTCATTATTTGGGTCTAATTCAAATTATAAAGGGATAAACAGAACAGTTTCTGTCAGTTTGTATTAAATGAGGAGATTATGTAAAAACTCCATTAAAATATAAAGAGAATAGTAGTTAAGGATAGCTGCAATTTTCCCTTTGCAGCATTTTATGATGTACTTTTAAATCAGCATAGAACATATAAATAATTTACTCCAGGAAAAAAAATACTTAATTGTAAAATGTACTGTCAAAAAAATAACAGGGGGAGGAAAAAAAAAAAAAAGGAAGAATGTCTTTACAGATGCATTTCAAAGACTTTTAGATCAGTTTTAAGTGAGTTAGCTTGCTTCCAAAGATGTGCACTCACTTTCTTGTTGAAATTCTTATTGACTTAGAAACATGAAGATATACTGGCTAGAAACTTAAATACAATATAAAACGTACTTCAGACAAGCTGGGTCAGTGATTCAGAAAAGTAGATTTTAAGATATAAGAATAAATTTGACTTGCATGTCAATGAAACCTACAAACCAGAAAGCCTTAGGTGGAGTTACAGAATTCCTTTTTCCCTTTTAATCTGATATAAAAAACAGTGTTCTGATGTTCCTTCAGTTTCTTCTTTTGTTTGTATAACAAAGTATAAGCACTGCATGCATGCATTATATTTAGCAGAAATTCTGACACTGGCATTATATTATTTTATCTCAAAAACATGGACAATGAGACTTTGTAATGCAGTTTGGGGGAGGAGGGAAGCACTGATTTGGATAAACCATGCCTACAGTAAAACTGATCTATCTTGAACAGCAACAACAGCATTGTATCAAAGAGCTTGAGAAAACATGATAAAACTGTGTCTTAGCACTTTAGAACAAAATAAATCGCAAAATATCCCTGAAGGCTGGAACTACTTTTTACAAGAAAAGGTATGGAGTCTTTAAAATTTGAAATGGAAATGAAAAAAATAACTTTATGAAAACAAATAAAATTTAAAGTGGGATAAATGCTATTCTACGACATCTTCTATGCTTAATAATATATTGGTGACCTTTTTTTAACTTAAGAGCTTAGATTAATATATGTAATAAGGACTTTGTTATCATAGCATAGGATAGGATAAGGATAGGGATAGAACAGATAGAGGGGAGGGGAGGGAGGGGAGTCAGTAGAAAAATACCTACAACAATCATCAAATCCAACTGCCTCACCACTTCAGGACTGACTGAAAGCTAAACTACCATACTAATATTGCCATAAGGCTTAATATAGTTGTATATTTTAATATGGTTTTATATAGTTTTGTAGTCTTTTGCATTTGAAAAATAGCTTGTAAGCCCTGTACCAAATACTTAGGCTAGATTTTAACCTCTGTGTCACATTCTTGAAGCCTGTTTTTGTGCTAAGGGAGAGATATTAGGCTGTATTCGGATAGCTATTAGAACATGTTATAGTCAAAATACAATATTGTTTAGTCATAGTATAAAGATGGGTGAAGAGTACAGGAAGAAATCCAAGGAGAAGACGTAATGCAGTGAAGATGAGGGTGGGGGGAGGAAGGAGTGGTCTTGCAACCACCAACTCAGTTCCAGAGGGTTGTTTCAAGGGGGGTGGCTTGAGATAATTTGTAGGATGGGTCAGTGAGACATTGGATGTATTCCCTAGATAGGGTAATTAAGTAGGGTCATAAATTTGTAGAATTCTGTATGCCCGGCGTGCATGTGTTATGGATTGCTATAGCTATACTTTTTGTAAAGGATCTTTCTCTGCCTTACTGTGTCGTGGAAGTATTTCTTCCTAGGAATTCCAGGCAACACTGAGGATATTTTTCAAACCCTCTTAAAAACTGACAGACTCGAGACATCGACCACTCTAGGAAGCCTGTTCCACTGTTTGACCACTCTCTTGGTAAAGAAATGCTTCCTGATGTCCAGCCTAAACCTCTCCTGGGCACAACCTTGAACCATTCCCACAGTTCCTACCCCTGAATCCCTCTCCACTTCTGCTCCTGAGGGAAGGATACTCTTAATTATTAAAACAAATAATAAAACATCTGTGATGTGAACTGTCCAAATCTGCTATGCACAGAAATTAATAGAAGAGCAGTATCTTAAAACTGTACTTATTTAAGACATAATACTCCAGGTACAATTGCCTATGTGACTTTAAAGGAAAATATTAAAGGCAAGGGGCACTGTAATAGTGTCAGGATGTTTATAATGTTTATAATGTTTAACATTATATCAGGTTGCACAGGTTGTTTCATAGTGAAACAATCTTTATGATTTTGAAAACTAGAATCGTAAAATTAATTTGGATTTTATATAACTATGTTTTCTTTCCTCATTAAATATGTATTTTAGGAACAAGTTAAACAAAATGGCTTCAACATGTAAAGAAAAGGGCTTTCTCCACCACAGAAACCTTCTTTCTACAAAAATAGCTCAAGTGTTCTATAAAATGCAGTGATAAAGAGAAAACCAAAAGACATTTAGAATGTTCTCATGCTAGCAATTGCAAATAATCTTTCCCTTACCTATTTCCCCATCACAAAATATTTTATCTAGATAGTTGTTATGGATTTAAAATCNCTGGGCTGATCTAGAGGAGGAACAGAGCTTCATCAGGACTGCAACTGCCACTCTCTACTGGACCGGGACCATCCGCTTCACTGACAGGTTTCTTCTTTCCTTTTACTTTGTACCTAGGAGGGCCAGGTGGTGCTCAGTACAGGGGTTGACAATTACTATTCTGTTTGTGCCCCAGGCTGCTGGGACACACACCTTTTTTTCTTTGTGGGTTAAAGGGACTTCTTCCTCTGTACCCTTGTACTGATTGTGATATTTTTCTTTTTTATTAAATTACAGTTCTGATTTATAATCTGTTTGTGAATTAGATTCGTTTCCCCTACCGGTTTATCTTTAAACCAGGACAATAGTACAAAGAATTTCATTAGTACTTCAGTTCCATAAAATCACAAAACTTTGCAAAACCAAATAAAGAGCAAAATTATGAATCCAGATGTACCACAACATACTTGAAAATCCAAACAAATAAATAAATCAGTCAAGTCATCTGAAAAAACTTTAAGTCATGTAATTGGATAGCACTCAAGTTTTCTGCTATAGTATGTGACATTATGCAAAATTTCAATGATTTTATCTGCTGCTCCCCAATTTCTGAAAAAAAACATAGACAATTTAAACAATCATGTTGGCCTATAACAAAACTAGAAGGGAAATCTATCTGCCTGAGGTCCGTCTGTGGGATCTGCATATTTTTCTTTCAGCATTTAGTAAGATGATGAAAGGAAACTTGATTACAGCATTGGGTTTATCACCATTTTCTAAGTATTGTGACATCTCACTGGTTTTTTCTGACTGATATTTGACACGGAGAGGAGCAAGAACAATGACATTGTCTTGCTCTGTTGAGGATGCACCATAATCATACCAGCGTTGTTTTACTTAATTTTCATGACAGCAATTTGTCTTATTGGCTAGTTTACTTTGGGTTTTTTTTTGCATAGTACAATTATAATTTTATACAGATAGCTGTAACAAGGTGTTATGCCATTAAAATTTAGGACTTCTACAAAAGCTATATCCCACAGCTGTAAACCACTCACCATAGGTCAAGAAATGCAGACATAGAGCTGCTAAATTGACTTTAGAGGTAAAAAAATAGAGAAAAAAGCCAGTATCTAATACACATAAACCATACCATAAACAGTACATATTGAGACTTTGGTGTAAAATATTATAATTGAACTATTCTGTCCTTTTTCTTTTTCCTCCTAATAATTAGATATATATTAATATTTTTTCTTGAATTAAAATGTTAAATTTTCTACTATACTAACAATTCTCTCCTTTACTTTAACGTATTGTGTTTCTTCTTTGTCTCTGAACAAGATTTTGATTTCTTTTTACTGAGCTATCATTTTGCAATCAGGAGTCCTACAAATACCAGTAGATTCAGCAGATTAAATTTTACTGCATTTTTCTGATACGCATTGTTTAACCTTTACTTTCTTTTCCATGGTACTGTGATTAATGGTGATGACTATTCATATTTCTATAGTAAAATGAGCTTACAATCTTCTATAAATGTCAATACTTGTAACATCTTGGCACCATTTCTATAGTAAAAAACCCCATTGTCTACATATTCAAAACAGTTACAGAGTTCATTCTTTGATCTGATGGGAGAAGTTGTAAAATGGCTTTTGTCTCCAAAGCCTGTCTGTTTTCCCTCATTTCTGGGTCTCAACAAAGACACATCTAGGTGCACCTTTTCAAAAGCTTAATTAAAATTAGGTCTAAATATCTTCTTGTTCTTTTTAATTATATAACTTAAGTGTACATGAAACAGTAGAATTGCACAAGCATGCCTATCACAACATGATGTATTGCGTTTTGAGAATAAAAGAAATTTTAATCAGAATTAAGCCAGTAGCTACAGTATACCTGAAAGCATTTGAAAACAGAAACTAACTTTCAGTGTCTGATTTCTCTATTGATAAACTTACCATCTGAAAATAATAATCATCTCCCCACTATCATTATGCGCTGCTTGAATTTATCTTTTACTTACATGCCTACACACATACATATAAACTCATTCCATTCTCATGATCTTTGATCTATCTGTATAATTTATGATTTAGAATCCAAAATGAATGAAAGGTTTTAAGAAATAAATGAAATTAAAGATATATATTTTAGTTTCAGTCTTGACTTAATGTTTTATAGTGAAAACTGCCAGACCTGCCTATAGTATAAATCTAGTTACACCTCAGCAAGCAAATCTGGCATTTGCGATGAACGGATAATAAAATTCCTGATCAAATATTATCAAATGCCATCTCTCAGTGGTTTATCCTAACACACTTCTGCTCCTGTTTTTCAGGATGTTCAAATATAAATCAAGAAAAGTTCTACTATATTCAAAACAAAATCTGAAGCCACATATTACTTAGTCTCTTTGGATTTCATCTGTATATATTTCCTTTGCCCTAGTGAAAGGCTTATCAATGACTTCTCTTTGAACCCTGTATCAGGATACTCTTATTTTATTCCTTTCAATAATGAGCATTTTTAATTCTATGTCTACTTATTTCTAAAGACTTCAGGCATTTAAAAATAGACTTCATCATGTGACAAAAAACTACTGTAAAAAACATTAACATTTATAAAACTTTTTTTTTTTTGTTCATCTATTTTATGGGATCTTTGTTTTTCTCTTTTTTTATCTTTCCCTGTACCTCCTACCTGCATGATATTCATGAAACAAAACTATTGGTGGTAGCATGTGCAAACTGGTGACACCAGTCCTGTAAATTGCATTAGTGAATACAGCTCGATGTGAAATACAGTTCAGTTGTGAAGATACTAGCTAAAACATTTAAGTTATAAAAAGATCATTACTTTTCCTTTGTATTTTAAGTCTAGCTGGGGATAAAGTGCACCCTTTTGGTTTCAGTCACAATAGATACCAGGTGTGAAGCAGTCCGATTCCTTACTGAGTTAGATAGTGACAGAGAATAACTGATTACTTAACTACTGATTCTTCAGCAAAAACAAAAAAAAAAATTACTTACTGACTGTTAATGTGGGTTTATTTATTCTAACTTAGAGCTATTTGGACAGTAGTTAGTGTTTTTAACTTCAGATTTTAAAGATGCATAGAGACTTCAACATTTCATGGGTATTTTTTTAAAACAAACTGTATGTCAATATTTTAGTTTCTACACTGGGAAAGACTGTGAGTACTCTGTAGAAAGGTTGAGAAAGCAAAGTGTTTGCCTAACCAGGGTAAAAAAAAAAAAAGAGAGAGAAAAATAAAATTGTACTAAATGGGACATTTAGAAAGGTGTAATGTACTCCTCAGTTATAGAATGAGTGACAGCTAGTCAGGTAACAGCTTTCTAGAAGAGGATTTGAATGTCATAATAGAGCATGAGCCAGAGACAAATCATCAGTCACCTCTTTGAAAAAGTCAGACATCATAAAAGAGCATACACAGTAGTCTGCAACAGTTGGGGAGACATTTGTTTCTACTGAATCAACATTTATGAGACCTCAACTACAAAGCTGTGTCAATTTGACCTAATCTTCAAGAAAGATATCAACCAACTAAAAAACTATTTCCTTTAAAAAATGTTAACATTTATTGTTGATGTTAGTTTTCAGAAATATATGTGAAGGAAAATTGTCAATCATTCAGTTCATGTTTCTAACAATAGCAATAGGCTACATTACGATACTATATATATAAAAGGATAATATATATAAAAGGAACATTGTTTATTCTGTGTAATATATCTCACCATAGAGAGAAACCACCAAATTTAATAAAACAATTATGAAAGTCTAGTGACAATGGCATGAGGTGGATGTTGGAGGGAGTCGGCAAAGACTTGATTGTTCACCAGCAACTGAAACTGGAAACCACTTCCAGGCACATGAAGGACAAGAAACTAACCTGCTATATAGTAAGCATGGACTAAGAAAGAGGAAATCATGTTTGACGATGAAGTGACTGGGCTGGCATATAAGTGAAGAGCAGTGGATATTGCTACCTGGACTTCACTAAAGACTTTGATATGTGAAAAATGAGATGAATATTGCAAAGTAGCATGGCTGTAATGTCAACAATACAATGTTTTCAACCAAAATAATAGTTTTCCAAAACTTCTTTTGGAAAAACTTTTGTTATCTTCAGTTCTTCAACAGCTTAGCCAGTAGATATATGATGAAGAATGACAAATTTCAGGAAATGTAGATGTATCATGGAAAGCTGAAATCTGGCAGATACTGAGATTTTAATTTTAATCTTAATCTTTTGTTTCACAGCCACAGGTGACCAGGAAACTGAGCACAAACAGTTTTGAGATTCTTTTATTAAGTTGGAGTATTTTTGTTTGTTTGTTTGTTTGGGATTTTTGTTTGGTTGGTTTTGGGGTTTTGTTTGTTTGTTTTTAACATTTCAGTCATTCTGCTCTAGAAACTCCCTTAATGGTAATGTCCCATATGACAAATGAGAAAGGTGAAAAGCTAAGATGTTAAAATGAAATCTTTGGCTAAAGTAAGAGTTTGTGTATACAGTAATCTCTACTCCTTCTTAAAATAGAAAATAAAATTGGAGGCAGATAAAAGTAATTATGTTCAAAGCTGGTCAGTCTTAAAAAAAACTAAAAGTAAGTAATCTCTGTCATAACAGAGCAGAACAGGTACCTGATTTCTACCAAGCACTACTAAGTTCTGGTAAATACGTAGCCTTTGTATCTCTGTAAAATCTGAACAAAAAAATAATAAAGAAGTTAAAAACATGTGTATCTCCCTGGTAAAAGCAAATAATTGTTTTCTCACTGATCCTCACTAAAAAGACACCAGTAGAAATATAAAAAGTAGAAAGAGAGGATTGTCAATGTCAAGTTATTTTTTGTTTAACGCCACTACCATTACTAACTACCATTACTATTTCTGTTTGGTTTTCACTACCATTTGCTTTAACCATGATTTGGTTTGTGCCTAAAGGAAGGACTTAATACAGGCCAATAACATGGCCAAGTTCTTATTGTGCAGCTCTTTTCCCCATGTTGTTAAGAGACACAAGCCATCAATAAGACTGAGTGAGAAAAAAAATATGCTTGATGCCAACTCAAAGTTCAACATTTGCTTTTCTAACACAGGAAATGGTATTTTTATATGTAATAATTTATTCAAAAAACATTTCAAAAAGCAGATGTGACACAATAAAAGAGATTTATTCTTCTTATAACCCTGCCCCTTAAGCATTTTTTAAAAGAAAAAAACCCCAAGGTTCTTTATGAATTACAAATTTAGATAACAATACTGAAAAATAAATGTATTCAAGACTACCATAATGCTATTAATTCTAAATATGGATCTAAAATGTCATTTCCAACCTATTTTATTCTCTCTTTATCACTATCAGTGTCTATTTGGTGGATATTTTTATTAACTAAATAAAAAAAGAAATGCTTGAATTACAGCTCTGGATATACTGTGCCTCCATGAAAAGGTTATAGATAGGTTTAGAGAGTTGAATATAGTCTAATGATTTTAATAAAAGCTTTACTAGCATATTAATTCTTTTTTTTTTCATATTATACTTATGAAAAAATAAATTTGAACCTGGAGACCAGCTGGCATCTGCAATAAAACTAATTTTGTCTTTTTCATACTATTGTTCATGGGGGTTTATTTAAATTAAACATTTTTTCTAAGGAAGATACATCACAGCAATATATATATCATAGAAAAAAAACCCAAAACTGTGAAATGGTAGCATAAAAATATTTCTAAATTTTCTAATATATTCTGTATGATCTAGAAAATCATAGTGCAAGCATATATCAATTTTGTTTCTATCACTACAAACTGTCTATTGTTATAAAAGACTATTCAAACATGCTACTCTCAACATTTGTTGCAGAATTTTCTCTCTGTTTCTATACAGAAGAGCACTTCTCTGTCTTTATTAAAAACATTTTTCATTCTGTGATTGCAAAGATAATCTAAAAATGTGAACCAAGGGCAAATATGAATATGTAGAAAGTCTCAGAAAATGGCTTGTGGAGATTAATTCTGCCCATTATGTCTCATCAGGGACCTTTGGACTCTCATATTAGCATTTCTCATAGCATCAAAAACGCTGTACTTTTGTTAGAGAAATCAATATTCTGAATGTCAATAATACCTATTATCTCTTTCCCGTCTCCTTGTTTCATTGGATTTGGTTGAGACCACACCAGTCAATGACTGTCAACTGAAAAATTCAGTGAATTACAGGACATATCTAGACTGATCAGTTTTCCACCTCAGATGGAGACACCAGGATTTAACTTAGAACCAGGAAGATTTCCTCAGGCCTTTAGAATTTAGAAAAATAATTTTTGAAACGAACACAGGTTCTCTGAATTCTAATGCATGCAGAGCAGTGGGGGGAAAAATAGAAATTGATCAGTATAATTTTGAAAGGTTTTAGCTGCTAACACCCAGAGAGCTTAATAAAAATAATGATGATGAGGATGATGATGATTAATAATAATAGTAGTAGTAGTATATGACTGCCCTAATTGCTGACCGCTATTACTGCATCTTTAATACTTGAATAAGTGTGTTTTTCATGTAAAATAAGAAGGCAGAGTATTTCTTGAAGGTGAAGAGAATTAATTATGTTTCAAACTGACATTTAGTTATTCACGATAAAACACTATGTTGGAACAGCACTAGAAGGGTCAAAAAATACTTTGATCCCCATATGATGAAACTGTCCAACAGTGAACTGAAAATAAAAGATGAAGACAATATTTAAATTTTTAAACCATACCTCTAAATATTATTCATGTCTATTAAAGCTGTCATATAACTTTTAAAAGAATGGGACCTTATTATTCTTTGGGTTTTGAAAGATAAAATCATTTAAATTACTATAATGACTTTCTGGAATAAAAATATTAATTTAGTATCTGAAAGATATTCTTGATTTTTAAATATTCATTTTTCAGCTGTTTGAAAAGGAAAGACTAGACACAATGAAGTCTAAATACCAGTGGCAAACCCAGTTTAGTGAGATATTTACAAGTAAGAATTAAAATTCCTGCATAATGCCATATTTGAATTGTAAAATATTTCTTAAAACTTTTACAAAATACTTTTTTTTGATCCTTTCTTTTGTAAAATTATGTTTATATTATAAAATACCTTTAGGAACCGTAATTAGCTCTGTACAGGGCTTAAATGAAAAGTTGCAATTTCTTTAAAATCCTTTATAAACACTCTGTTGTACTTAAAATTACACAAAGTTAAATTTGGTAATTCTAATGTCTGTAGGAATGGAAAATAATGTCTAGTACCTGAGAAATTTGTGAAATGCATAGACACATAAAATATTCCAATGTTGAAATCACTTTGCTAATCAGAAAATCATTTAGGTTGTAAGTCACCGCTGGAAGTCATCTAGTCTAACCCCTGACTTAAGAGTAGGTACAATTAGAATTATAAAGTTTATTATATAAGATACTAGATTACCATAAAACTAGTACTCTGCTAGATACCACCTCCCTTCTATCACCTTATTGTAAATCCAATTCAGGAATTGTATTTTGATTGGCCTAATTAAAAAACATGGATTAAAAGTAATTATGCTGATAGTCTCTTAACAACATTGGTGCAATATAAAATGTTTCAAAGTTTAAGTGGTCATAAAACTTTTATAAGAGAATTCTTCAGTGAGTATCTTTGAAACAGTAATCAAAAGATAGATGCACTTGACACATCCACGAGACTCATAAAGAAACAAAAGGAAATAAGTAAGCAAGGAAAAATTACCACAGAAATGTTTCTTAATTGTATCACAGAATCATCAAGGTTGAAAGAGATCTTCAAGATCATTTAGTCCAACTGTCAATGCAGCACCTCCATAATCACACCTAACCATATCCCCAAGTGTCACATCCAGACACCTCTTGAATGCTTTCAGAGATGGTGACTCCACCACCTCCCGGAGCAACTTACTCAAATGCCTAACCATTCTTGAAGTGATTTTTTTTTTTTTTTCCTAATATGTAATCTGAATCTTCCCTTGTGCAGCTGAACACCCCCAGCTCCCTTCAGCCACTCCTCACATGACTTGTGTTTCAGACCCTTCACCAGCTCCATTGCCCTTCTCTGGACACACTCTAGCATCTCAGTGCCTTTTTGTAAAGTGAGGGACCCAAAAATTAACACAGCACTCAAGGTGCAACCTCACCAGTGCTGAATACAGGGGAACAATCACTGCCCTGGTCCTGCTGGCCATGCTCTGTCCCCTCATAGAAGTCATTGATAAAGACGTGAAACAGGATCATCCCCAATACCAAGTCCTGAGAAACTGAGGTAAGTTTTTCTCCCAGCAAAGAACACACCCGTTCAAGTCAAGAGCAATCAGTTTCTCCAGAAGAATGCCATGGGAAATAGTGTCAAAGGCTTTACTGAAGTCCAGGTAGACAACAGTTTTTCCCTCATCTACTAAGCAGGTCACCTTGTCATAAGGTTGGTCAAGCAGGACCTGTCTTTCATAAACCCATATTGTCTGGTCCTGATTCCCTGGTTGTCCTGCACATGTCATGTGAGCGCACTCAGAATGATCTGCTCCATGAACTTCCCTGGTACCATGGTCAGGCTGACAGGCCTGTAGTTCTCTGGATCATACTTCTGACTATTCCTGTAGATGTACATGTATGGATATTGTTTAAACTCAAAGAACTGCACAGAAATGAGTGTCTTCCAGAATTCAAGAAGCATTTGGATGATACTCTCAGGCACATAGTGTGACTCTTGGGGATGGTCCTAAGCAAGGCTAAGAGTTGGACTTGATAATCCTTATGGGTCCCTTCCAACTCAGCATGTGCTGTGATTCTGTGATCTGTAATATGATTTTTTTCCCTCATTTTTATAGGAAAAAAATGTCTAAAGTAACTTGTTGCAGAATCAATACTAAGTACAGAATTCAGCATAAATGTAAAGAGTGGGTGAGTGTTATTTGAAGCTCTAAGGTAAAATTGACGTGTTGCCTGAAGATACAGGATCTGTGAGAGGTCCACAATTTTCTGAAGCAGCAGCTGGGGGCCAGGAAGCATCAAATGGTATAAGAAGCCTATGGTGAAGCAAGTAACTGAAATGTGCTCTAAAACACCCAGAAGCAGATGTTTACCCATTTGTGTTAAGGTATCTAATATCTCCCTGGATTTAATACAGCTAAAAGAGTATTCATCACAGTGGCATCTAGGTGCCTGCTTCAGGCTAAGCTGAATTACTGTGTAGCTTTCCCGGGTTATAAATGTTTGATGAAAAAATGAACATGTATTTTCCTTTTAGATAAAGTCAAAACAGAAAGACTACTGATTCTACAGAGTTAGTAACTGTCTCATATAGAAAAAAAAATTATTTGGAGGCATGTAGTTCTGCACATATAGAATTGCACATATGTAATAGCATGCATGAGAGATGCCATGAGGCAAATATAATCTACCAGTAGGCCTCTTTGAAAGTGAGTGAAAAAAATCCAACCTAATTAGAGAAAAACAAGGTAGACATCAAAATGTTTCAAAATATCTAAGCTACAATTAAAAAGAATGATAGTTCAGGAGGCTGTTAACTTCACAGTCTGATAATAGCGAACAGTACTACAAATTATGTTAATTGTGTGAAAGACTGAATTAAAACATGACACATACTCTGTGTGCATACTATGCGTAAGTGTCTTCTTTATTTTGGAAAAAAGCAAACAAACAAAACAACAAGCAACTAGAAAGCAGCATGAATATATTCATTATAGGTAATGTCCTGAGTAAAGTAGCTTCTCAAACTACTTTGTTGTGTGGGATTTGTGTTTGAATTTCATGAAGATAATATAAAATCTCAAAGTACATTTCTGAGTATTCATTTGTTTGCCCATGGACCCAATTCAATCCTGCATGCATAAAGTGCCTGCCAATGTCAGCCTTCTCTGTGTGTTATGGTTTTTGTACCAGGAGATTAAAATACATTCACATGAAGGCTTTGATCAAGTGTGCACTTCAGAAACAATCACCAGTCATCTCTTACTGTGCTTTGATTTCCATCACAGAGCAATCTCAAAGGAGATAAATTGATTTCTTTGAATAAAAGTAAGCTAGAAGGTGTTTTCCAGCCAGTAACAGGCATTCAGCCTAAAGAAGCAGAACAAGTTTACAGTAAAAACCCTGAAATATACACATAGTCTGAACCTCATGCCCTTAGCACTAACTGGTTTTGGGTGTAAAGCTGCTTGTGGTGCACAGCACTACTAAGGCTAATGTGAATATAGCCTAATTTATTCTCTTAGGACAACAGGAGGCAACATTTGGATCCTCTCCTTTCTGTCTTTCTCTCATTTTCCCACCCTCTGAGATTCTGCTCATGCTCTGCAGATGTAAGTTTCTACAAGATCTCCATGTGAAGTCAAGAAAGATGTCAAACAGACAATATATTTTTCAGATTTACTTAAAATCTCCAGATTCACCTTCTGGAAACTTCTGATTTCTGACTGAAGAAGTAAATTAGAGTTTTTATCTTCTTGACTTGTACTTTGTTGCCAGGTACTTATGAAAATAATTAGTTATGGAGAATGCTGCTTAGAAGAATGACTTCTGCAGAGAGGATAAAATCTACATGAACAAAACTCAGCATTCACAGAGTCTGTGAACTCCATGACAACAGAAGTCATGTGCCTTACAAAAGAGAACAGCCGTAAGAGGAGAATCAGAGTCCTGATGAAGTTCAGAGAAAATGTAAATTTCTTATTTTCACAGCTTCAAACTTCACATGTCCTACATGACCTGTCATTGTCTTCACCCATTTCAATATCAAATTTAAAATTAGAAATTATTAGTCATGAATGAACTCCTCCTAAGACGTTTTCCTCCTTAGGCAGAAAGATGAGTTTCTGTAATGAGCTGGTCTCCATTTTAATCTTTCATAGCATCTAGAGTGACCTAGATCTCATTCTTGCAGTGGAGCTTCTGTTCATGCCTCAGTTCAGTTCTCAATGCTTTATCATGTTGCATAGGTGATATCTTTGCTTATTCATATTTCAGAAAGATCACTAAGTAAATCATGCTCTAGTGATAACTTATTTAAATTACTGAATTCTTCACTTGGTTAAAAAAATTTCCTTTTGTCGTACTGAGGAAAGTTACCACTGATGGGAATCAGAAGGAAAACAATGATAAGAAACCTCACCCTTCTTACTTGCCCTCTCAAAAGGAAAGGGATGATCATCCTAATAGGTGCTCCTTTTTTTGAAAGTCATGAAAAACTCAAAATGCATGATCCCCCCCCTCATTTTACTTTTTAAATAGTAAGCTCCTCGCAATATTTCAGGCTGCATTTTCTCAGCAAGACAATTGGAAGAAATTAAATGCCTTTCCATGTCCTGGAAACATAATCTCTTCACTATGCCCCCTTCCCAAAGTGGGAACTTGTCCAGTGTTTCCCTCCCATGTGCATCAGTGGAAATACTATACAGCTCTTCATTCAAATCTTCCTTTAATATAATACAGGAATTATTATAGCTGTGGGACATGATGAGAGGTGCAAAGAGAAGGCCTTTGATAGCACAAATGTGTGAACAGCTTGATGCAGATACTTTAACCCCTTAATTTAGAACTTGTAATTAAGTAGAGGATACCCCCACATTGTTAGTCTCTAAAGACAAATCTTAATATTGCTTTGTGGTTTAAACACTGATTAAAATCTGTGAACATGAGCACAAAAGAGCTATTAAAATAAGCTGCAATATACATGAGTTTTAGGCTATATGGTAAAATTACAATTGATAAAAAAAGAATCAAAATATTTTTTTTAAAATATAGACCCTTTTAATTCTCTAAATCAGTATCATCCATTAATTGGACAAGAAAAGAAAATAGACTCCAATTACTAATGAAGAGATGATCCAGTCTATCCAGATCTTGAACAAATTAAGATTTAATATTGGATTTTTTTATTTGAACAAAGATTTTTTACAGGTGATTCCATGGATTTTTCCATTGTATATATTTTTTCAATATAAGAAACTTGCAGTAAACTGTAAGAAATGTTGTCATGCACAAAGGTGCATATTGCTGTGATTAAATGTTTCAATGTCAAATGAGGAGCACCTGGTAGAGCTGGAATTGTTTAGTCTTGAGAAGAAGAGGTTCAGGGGAGACCTTACCACTGCCCAAAAAGAGGTTGTGGTCTGTCTCTTCTCCCAGGTAACAAGCGATAGGATAAGAAGAAATGCCCTCAAGTTGTGCCAGGAGAGGTTTAGATCGAATATTAGGAAAAATAATTTTCACTGAAAGAGAGTCAAGCATTGGAACAGACTGCCCGGGGGCATGGTCAAGTCCTCGTTCCTGGAGGAATTTAAAAGATGTAGATGTGGCATTTAGGGTTATGGTGTAGTGGTGGACTTGGCAGTGCTTGGTTAACAGTTGGATTCAGTGATCTCAAAAGCTATTTTCCAACCAAAATAACTCCACAATTCTATGACTAATTAGGACTTGCAAAATTGTATTTATGTATATCATCTTTAAATAGAGTACACACCAATATACACTCAAGTGGAAACAGTATATTTCTCCTTGAAATACATGTAACACTGGAAAAATGAAATTGCCCAATAAGTGTTAGAATATTTTTGAATGCATATTTTATTTTATTTATTAATTTACTGAAACACAACCATAAGGCAAATAACACTATCTTTTCATTTAACCAAATTTTTTACATGCAACCACCGGTTTAACTTCACATAATAGCCAAGCAGAAAACAAGAAATTAAATTAGCATAGAATCACACTGAGATTTCCTAATGATAATTGCTAAATTTAATTATTTTAAAGAAGTACATATTTGTTTATAAATGGATCTACCTAACAGAAAAACTAGACAGAGCAGACAAAATGCCTTGCAGCACAAGCACAACTGCAATGTCGTCACCAGTTTATTCTGACTCAGACCACTTCTAATGTATAAAAGTCACACAGGGTCATCACATTTAAAAATTTGCAAGGGGAGATTCTGCTGTCCACTTATCTGCTCTACTCTGGGCTGGCACAGCCTCACTTTGAATATTTTGTGTAATTTTGGGTACCACAATATCACAAAAATAATTATTTAAGCTATTAGTGTCCAAAGGAGGGCAACAAAGATGATGAAGGACCTTAAGGGGAAGCCATATGAGGAGTAGCTGAGGTCACTTGGTCTGTTCAGCTTGGAGGAAACTGAGGGGAGACCTCATTGTAGTTACAACTTCCTTGTGAGGGGAAGAGGAGGGGCAGGCACTGATCTGATCTCTTCTCCCTGACCAGTGACAGAATCCAAGAGAATGACCTGAAGTTGTGTCAGGGGAGATGGAGGTTGAATATTAGAAAAAGGTTATTCTTTTCCCAGAGGTTGTTTGGGCACTGGAACAGGCTCCCCAGGGAAGTGGTCACAGCACCAAGCCTGACAGAGTTCAAGAAGCATTTGGATGATACTCTCAGGCACATGGTGTGACTCTTGGGGATGGTTCTGTGCCCAGCCAGGCGTTGGACTTGATGATCCTTGTGGGTCCCTTCCAACTCAGCATATTCTCTGATTTTATGAAAACATTCTCCTAGAAACTGGAAGATAAAAATAGCAAGGACTATAAAAAAATTGATACAGAGGGACTAACTATTCACTTTAAGGCATAAATCTCTCTATTAAAAAAGTATATGTAACACATCTGAGAAAAAAAAAAAAGGCCAAAATCTGAGCAAGGAATAGGAAAAAAAATGCAGTGGCATTATTTCTTTCTTTTGCTGTAATTGCAGTTTTGTATATTCATGTACTCTCTTCTGTTAAACTATTCTTCCTGTGACATTGTGATAATACAGTCTTTCAGAAACTCTGGTTTCTACTGCTCAAATCTATCATAAAGGCAATGTGGCAGCACAGAAAACTGCAAGGTTCCCTGCCCTCCAGCCAGCACTCTTCCCTAGTCTCTTTACAAAAGAACACCTGGAATTATGCTGCAAGCTCTCCACTTGTTACCTTTCCAGTGAGCCTGAAACAGTGATAACAGTTAGCTATTAAATAAATGAGGAGTAAAATGCTGAGATGATTGCTGCATGAAAAAGGGCCGTCCAGACTGACAAGCTCTGTTTAAGCCATTTTTTCTCTAGATACAAAGATGAGACCAGCAACCAAACTCAGCTTGTTCTAACTCATCAGAATACTGGAAAATTTCAGGAATGAGAAAAAATTCTTTAAACAAGTTACTTACTGCTGAAAACAATGGACATTAATTAAAGACAAATTCTGCATAGAGACAGAGAAACAATCAAAGATGTGAGAAACAACCACTTGTTATTTTCTAGTACAATATATTAGCATTAAGCGTGTGTAGATCTGATGCCTAAAAGCTATTCTCACTTTGGACGGTTTATGGGTGACATTTTTTAGAACATAGGGGCATGTTTTAAAAGGGTAGTTAAATTTTTGCTCTGCAAAACTTGCAAGGTTTAATCATTAAGAAAGTTAGAATTCTTAAAAAATTACTCACACATAGGCATGTTACTGGCTGATAGAGACCCCAAGAGGTCTTAGAGATTACCTTATTGAAAACTATGTTTAAAAGATAGTGTAAAGAGCCTGTTACCTGTACTATGGATCAAGTCAGACTGTCAATGTTCACATACTAAAGGAAGCCATTTGGAAACAAGGACAGGAAGTACCAAGATATTGGGTTTAATGTGGTGTTGCTTCTTAACTATTATTATAAATGAATACAATTTGCCAAGTGCTGAATCATTGTTCTTTTCCTCTAACATGTATCAAGTCAATCCATCTTTCTTTGATCAAGTAGCTGACAAAGCAGCATGCTAATCTATGTTAATCCCTTTCACAATATACAGCAGGTGCATTAATGCCTATCTCGATTCTTGCTGAGATCACACTTTAGGACTAAAGTTTTTGTCTCTATTTACTTCAAAATTGTATATGCCATTTTCTGTTTTCTAAACAGCTCAAATCAAAATATTTAATTATTTAATTTACATTTCCAAAATTATAAAACATTATTTTATTAGGCATTAGCAATCTTTCATATTGAAAAGAGATATACACATTTTATATATGAGAAGTTCACTGTCCACCTCTCACAGTAAACATTGAACATTCTAGATTTTCTTTATTTCATGAAATCCAGGAGGAAAATTTCATTTTAAATGAGTTACAATACCCTTTGAGGTGTTTACTTTGAAAATAGAAAAATCCTAAAGAAATAAACTTAATTTAGGCAGTGCCCTTATATGCTTTAAATTATGGGGGAGTCAATACAGACCATACAGTGCACCCTTGGAGCTTGCTCTTCCCATGTTATCTTAGCTATCAAATTAGCCCCAGTGCCATTTTTGCCACATGACACTTCGAAAACCTTTTAATTCTATAATAATTTACTGCAAAACCTGTCATATTTTCTAGAATAAGTAAAGATTCCAATAAGTAGAATTACCTCTAATACCTTCTTCCTGAAATCTGAGATTTGCATGTCTTACCATACATGTGATTATTTGGTCCTCCCTTTGTTATTGGAGGACCATTTATTATACCTCAAATAGCTTTTTATTTAATAATGTGAAGTTCCTGCTTAGTAATACATCAAGGTGAGCTAATTAAAAGAAGTGCTGACACAAATTTATTATGTAAACACCTGGAGGTTTCTATTTGCTGTGATATCAACACCAAATCTTTAGAATTGCTAAAGTAAACTGAAAGGAAGGACAATAACTTTCAGAAAATACTGATATATTTTTAGAATAAACTGATTTTTTTTTTCCTGTATATACACACACACTTCATTATGCAGTCTGTGAATTTCTTGGTATTCCCTATTATTGACTCGTAAGTTATGAGCTGTCATTTCCCCAGTAGAAAAGGTTCTGAAGAAAAGACTTACAGGAGAAGATAACCAGTGAGTACCATACACAAAGAAACACTGACCACACATGACCCAAGGCAAAACAAATGAATATGCTCTGGGAGGTAACACAGAGCTGTAGTTGCCTAAAATATTCTGTAGCACTTGTCTCCTTGTTCAGTAAATGTTTATAGCATCCTCATTATCAACCCCACCAGGTTGCACAGGGTCCACAAAAATAATTTATGAAGAATATCTAAAAATGAAGGAAAAAATCAATAGGGAAAAAAAAAAAGAAAAGAAAAGAAAAGGTGTATATAATGAAAAAAATCAAGGACATTTGCAGTATGACATACTATAAATAGTTGCAGACACTCCAGGAAAAAACGTCTAGACATAAACCTTGATATCTTTGATTTACACATTTGACAATGTAATATCAAATAAGCCTGATAGGTCTTAGCAAGGGAATTGACAAGTAAATGGTAGACAAATAAGCAAAAAATTTGGAGATTTAATTGTAGGATTCTTTTTTTTAATACAGTGGCAGAATGTTCTTATTTGATACCTGTTCTGTTATGAGTATTTCCTATCAGAAAAAAAACTTAATTAAATCAGAGAGTAGTAATGAGTTTATGTTGCTATATTTGTATGTTTTGGATTGCACAAGTAAAATATTCAGGTGTTTATTTGCATGTCTTTGTGTGAAAATGCACGTTCAGGAGTAATAACAAATACGTTGATTTTAATATGGAAAGAAAGGAAGTGTCTTGTATTTAAGTATATTTAATGGCTGTTCAGCTATGGCTCAAGAAGTCTGATTGATTCTCTGAAAAAGTTGTGCAAAGCCATTTTACTATGAAGAAATTAAATGCTAATTTTTTTTGTGGAATAATATGTCACAACACCAGTGGGTACATTGTTATGCTGAATAGTATTGTAATTACATTGAGAAATTGTGAATAAAAGCCTACTGTTTTCTTCACTTTTTAAAAATAAAAGTTAACATTTCAGCTTGCCATTTATTTATCTGTTCTTAAGGTCCATTTAAATGATGAAAACAATTAGGATTCTATATTTGAACTTTGTATATAAACCTTTTACTTTCTGAAAGAATATAAAATGAAAAAGAAGAAAAGATTACAGCTAAACAGAAAATAAATATATTGATGGAGATCAAAACAGCAAAATAAGAAGAAAGTGAGGCAGACCAACATGAAAGGACAATAACATAGAGGAGGAAGGAAATTATGGCGGAATTCTAAGTGCACTCACAGCAGATAAGTTCCTCCAAGCAAAAAGCCAGAGGCAATAACCCAACTCTCAACAACAAAAGTACGTATATGGCAGCGGATGGATAACAGTAAATGCCAATGATGAAAGTGAAGTTGTTGTAATTGTTTTTTTTTGCTGTTTTGTTTTCTTGCTTTTTAATCTTTAAAGTCTACCTCTGGCAATTGGAAAACGAAAAGGCATGCTTATGTGTTAAACAGTTGGGGGGGGGGAGGGGGGGGGTTGCATTTTTTGAGTAGGGAATTGTTTTAGCTATGAAATAAAAAATTCAGAGAGAAATAGCCTGGTTTGTTTTGCAAGATATAGGCTAAATAATTAAGAGTGTTTCAGATACCCAGTCTGGAAAAGTGTTTCTATGAGAAAGGCAAATATTGATCACTTTCACTGCATTAAGTATTAAACTAGAGGGTCACAATAATGAATTTGTACATTAATACATTTGAATTCTTACCCAAGCAGATACAGAAGAAGCCTATCACGGTGAAAATATTACATATTGCTCTCTTTTGAAAGGGAAAGCTCTTTTTTTCTTTTTCCTTGATCTGGTATTAGAACATGAAGAAACTGAAGCATTAGAACTTTTAAAATGGCATGCTTTTCTGTTTAACAAAACTATTTTGATAACTTTGAAGGTTTTGAGTTTGGGGGTTTTTTTTGGGTTTTCTTGGTTGATTTTTTTTTAAAATAGTTTTCATTAAGCCATGTATATATGGCTTAATCTTTCCAATTAAAACTTCAACACATTTTAATATCTTCACCTTTTCTGAACACTGAATCTTTTGTTTGCCTTGAGCGTTGCACTACCAGCCAATACATTCCAACTGTCTTTCTGAAATACAGACTTATTGTAAAATCAAAGACAATATCAGAGCAAATATACTGCTAAGTCTCCTTCTTCAGTTTTTCCATTCCTTCGTGTATGTGCTTCTATAGTTTCTTTCCAGAAGTCTTACTGGTTGTTTGAGTTTTTTTCCTAAATTGCCATTTCCAGCTCAATATGTCATACTTAGTTACATATGAGGCTCATAAAATTTGCACCCCACAGCTACATCTCACCAGTGTAAATCCAGCTGATATCCTGAAAGAAAATATGAGATACTGAAGACAGATAAGGCTCAGCAGTTAGTCTCTTTTGCTCAAAAACAGCATGGCAGGAGGAAGGTCAGACAAGAGGCAAGCAATAAGGAATATAACTGTCAGCCTGTATTTGGGAAAATTGCCTTATGAGGGAAAAACTTAAGAGGTGGGTATTTTTCTGCACCTAATGTTAGAAACCATCTGAGAAAAATAAAGTGAATATCACAAGAAATAACACTGGAAGCATTAACTGTGCTTCTTTGATTTGCTTTTCTTACAAACCAGAAAATACAGAAGTTTCCTGTGTTGCAGGAAATTTGTGCTTGGATCATTTCAGCATGAGTACTGATCATGTGTCCCTCTTCCATCACTGCCTCCCATCAGCCTTTAAAGATAATAAAATTAATGTAAAAATGAGACATCTAATCTTAATATAGAAAGCAGTTTTGACTTGGGTCTATCAGTTTCACTAAAAGACTCACTCTTAGAAATAAATGTATTAATGTAGGAGAGATTTTCTTCAACAATTTTAGTTAAATATGGTCCAAAATGATGGTTTTTTGTTCAACATATGGCTATTATAGGACCCTTCTGATTCAATCTGTGCAGCATATTCCTTATCTATCTTCCACAACACCATGTACATACTAAATGTTACCTGCTAAAATTTAAAATGTCTAAATCCCTTTTTGTTCTGATCCAGTGAGAGCAAACAAAGCTCAGGGATTTAGTTGATCAGCCTCTAGTGGACTGGTTTAGGAAGAGATGAAGCGCTGTTTTGATTCTACTGACTATTTGACTTCATCAAGTGTAATTGGAATTCAGACACATAGCACCCATAAGTGCCAATCAAATTTCATACTAAATGTCTTCAATGCCAGAACGGAGTCTTCTCTTCCAGCCCTCTGTCTCACTCACATGGCATTTTGAAAGGTAGAAATACCAGCATTGTTAATAAAAATCAGAATGTTCTAATAAGTATACACAGAACACAGAAGACATCACAAATATATAACTTTGAAATGCAAATGGTTCTTGCTTTTGCACAATATATTTTTTAAAGCATTAGTTGTTTGTATACAGAACACTGCATTACAATATATGTATTTAAATTCAAATTGAAGATGAACATGTAGTGAGTCAGTTATATATAACATGTTTTTTTTCAGTAGGCTTACAAGTACATTTTACATATTATTTTAAAATATACACACCCTTTTTTGCTTGTTTCATTCTTTGTTTGTTTTGGAATGTATTTAAGACTGCACAGAACCCAGACTACCCTGGAAGTATTGTAGAAGATTTTAAGATACTGGAAGTTTAAAATCTCATACTGCAACAACAACTTTCTCATATAATTGTTTTTGTTACATTTTGTGTTCAAAAATTCAAAAAAATAAATACAGAAGCCTATTTCAAAGCAAGAGGGAACTCAACCAGTGTTTGTTTGTTTCATAACTAAGACCTTAATAATTTTAATTTTAAATCATGTGAATCCTTTGACAGTTATACCAGAGCCCTGTAAAATTAAACATGCTTTTCCAGCAAATGGAAAATAAGAAGGTTAATATTTAAATATGCACATTCTCATATGGCACAAAGATCAGTTTTAATGCTGTGTGAAGCAGAAAAGAGCATACAAATTGCTTTCGTTTTCCACACGTCATGGAAAACCACCCTTTCAGGAAGGTCTTAGTGTACATGTATGATCTAGAAAGCACAGAATGTACAAATGAGGCAATCCTAAAATCACAATGACTATTTCCTTCACTCTATTAAATCAGTCCTGAGACTCATGAAATAGTAGTTGAGTAAATCACTAGCATGACCCAGCACATTGCCATAACTATAATAAACTTCAGTGTTTGTATATCTAGATATTTTTGATCCTCAAGATGTCCGCTGAGGTACAGTAAGAGGGGATAAGTTCTACAGATAAAAATCAAAATTGTGATAGGGTTCTGGTAATCTCTTTGGGATAAGCTATATGGTGCTCAGCAAGAGCTTTCTTCCCCAGTCAGACTACTGTGTTAGACTGCACGTTCTGTAGATGTGAAACCTCTTATTACATGATGGTCTGAGGAGGCACTTGGAGGGACAGGAACCCTGTCTATGAGACTTTGAAGAAACAAACTATTTATGAACACATTTTCAAAAAATCTCGAATATTAAGCAATATGACACAATAAATCCATCTATCTGGAGCAAACATGCCTGTTCAAACCCAGGTTCTGAATCCATTGCAAAATTATTGTATATGCATAAGCTACTTACACGGAAGATGAGTGTCACTAATGGATCATGTCTGAGCTACCACAAACTTTGAAACAATTCATGAATCAACAAGATAACCTCATTCAAACCCCCTGTATATTATCATATGCTACTTAGTAAGACTGCTCTTTTACAGGATATTGAGAGAATGAATTATCTTAACATAAATTATCTCAAAATCAACCTTAACAGTACGTGGACTCCATAGATATGAACTGGAGGAAGTTTTCCTGAATAAAAATGTTATCCCAATGTTCCCCATCTATGCTTTGAAAAGCAATAAATTAGAAATACCATTTTATGGCAACGTATTGAGGTACAAACCTTCTTGCAGCCTCACTTTGAATATTGTGTGCAGTTTTGGACACGGTAATATAAGAAAGATATTAAATTCTCAGAGAGTATCCAAAGGAGGACAGTGAAGATGGTGAAGGACCTTGAGGGGAAGCCATATGAGGAGTAGCTGAGGTCACTTCGTCTGTTCAGCCTGGAGAAGAGGAGACTGAGGGGAGACCTCATTGCAGTTGCAACTTCCTTATTAAGGGACGAGGAGAGGCAGACACTGATCTCTTCTCTGTGGTGACCAGTGACAGAACCCAAGAGAATGGCCTAAAGTTGCATTACTGGAGGTTTAGGTTGGCTATTAGAATACCCTCCAGAGGGTATTTGGGCACTGGGACAGGTTCCCCAGGGAAGTGGTCACAGCATCAACCCTGACAGAGTTCGAGAAGCATTTGGATGATACTCTCAGGCACATGGTGTGACTCTTGGGGATGGTCCTGTGCACAGCCAGGAGTTGGACTTGATGATCCCTATGGGTCCCTTCCAACTCAGCATATTCTGTGATTTTGTGCAATACCTGAAGGCTCAGCCTTACCAAACTGTATGTGAAGTTTCCCAGTCTCCCTACAATCCAATTTCTTCAATTATGGCAACTGCAGTGAATAACTTTTATATTGTAAAGTAGAAGAAAACTATTATTGTTAGGCTCAAACAGATACTTAAAATATGTGCTTTGTGCTGTGCAGAAAGTATGTTCTTCAGAAAAACAAACAAACAAACACCCCCCAAAACGTAATTGGGACACAGTCTTTATTTGCCAGGTCATTAAACCTAGAACTATTGCAGCCCATGGCATATCCACTGTACCTCAATCAGGAATCAGTCAGGAAAATATTGTGCAAAATTAGGTATCATTGCTGAAACAACATGAAATGTTGCCATCCTGCAGGACTGGGGCTGAAAAAAGGAGCCCTTGCAATGTTACCATAAAATAGTGAAAGCAGCAGGAAATCAATACAGTACGTCTTAAGAAAAAAAAACGCAGCCTGGAGAATGAATTGAAACAGCAAAGGACATGCTTAATACATACTGAAGAGATTATACTAAGAGCAAGAAAGAGATAAAGACAACGGATCTGTAAGACCTCAGAAGAACAGTTGAATGTAACTGATTCTAAAAAGTTGAGAAAGTGCTTAACAAAACAACTAAAACAATGTTGAGTTGCCAAGAATTACAGCATCTATTTGACAGAGAGTCAGAAGAGCACCATAAAGTTGTATTTGCAAGTACTAAAAGTCTAATAAATGACTCAGTAGGATGCTGATCAAAAGCTACAAGAGTGGGACCCAGAGGAAACAAATAAATGTTTAGGGAAGAAAATCAACTCTTCAAAATAAGCAGAGCATTAATAGAAATACCTCTGAAGAGGAGAAAAATCAAACTTAACTTTGACTTCTGTGTTGCTCAGAAAAAGGCAAATAAATGCTAGGAAAAGCATTTATCTATGATCTTGATATGGTTGGTTAAGACCTGGAACTATGCTACTGTCCCTACAGGAAGCTGAAATTTGTTTTCATTTTGATTTGGCACTAAAAATCTCCCCACACCAGAATCGGAATGCAAAGTTTGGAAAATGTGGTTTTTTTCTTTTTTAGAATTATTCTTTAAAATATCCGAGCTCATTATGTGGTGTTTTTTGCTTGTTTGGTTGTTTTGGGGATTTTTTTGTGCAAGGAAACATCTTTAACAAGACTATCTGCTTTAAACTGCACAGAATGTTATGTTAAGAGAAATCATGATCTTATAGTGTAAAATACTATGTGCAAACTAAGCTGATGAAAGGTCACAAATTCACTGTTAAAGTCAAAAGTAATTTAAAATACAAAGTAACAACATGTCATGAACTGTTTGTCTTCTTGGAAAAGAAAATCAAACATGACGCTAAGCATTCTGATAAATATTTTCAAATCTGACAGTCAAAAGACAGTCTACTCCTGTAGAGAACTGGTGAAAACCAATTTGTTTTGACATTGTCTGAACTGTTAAAAAAGCAATATGTTTTGGCATTGCTTGAAATGTAAAAAGCAAGTTGATTGGCAATTAAAAAAAATTGCAGTCAGAAATTAATTGCAATAACAGAATGTGTGGCTAACTACAGACTCTGTGCACCTAGTCCTTTCCCTAATAAGGTAAAGCAGGTGAGCATTGCAACCCATAGACTTCAGGTGTATCTCATGATTGTGGCATGAACACCAATGTCTATGTGGCGGATGTGCCACTGTCACAGTCCCCAAGCTTGGGCAAGGCTGCTAAAATGTTATCAGAAAGTGTTCTGCTTAGCCTACATATAAAAAGGCAAGCACAGAAGAAAGGATCAACAGGAGGCTGCAGGATCCACAGTGGTAACTATCACTTGCTTTTTGTAATTACCTGTTGCTTTTTCTTACTTTCCTCTTTTCTTCCTTTGTCTCCTCTTTAATAGAGAACAGAAGTGAATTATCATTTGGGTTACCAATCTCTGACCTCGTTTGTGTCTTAATCTCTCTCCACATACATTCAAACCTTTTCCCCTCTCTGCTTTTGTGGAGGAAGAAAAAAATTTGAATTCCTCCCCAATTAGAAGATTACAACTCCCCAGTCAAATCTTAAAATCAAACGTTCAATACACAGTTCAGTTTTAGAGACTTCTGTCATTCATAACTTCAGGAAAAGTCAGGCATGAAAATCTGTAAAACTTTCAGCATATCCTTTAATCGGTTCATTATTTTGCAAACTTGAAAGCTATCTTTGTAATTGATTTTTTTTTTTTTTAAATTTCATAGATTTCAAAACACTAGCAAGATGTTTTCATTTAGAACGACATAGGAAAGATGGCCCGTTTCAGTCAATCTGTAAAATAAAAGGATTTTCTTTGCTATTTTTTATTATCCAAAAGGATAGTGTTAACGCTAGATACAGTTACTTGGGGGTAGAAGTCCCAATATCAGTATTGTATTGAAAGATATTGTTAAAGATGATGTGACTTTATGTGAAAGCAACCTAAGGATACTGTAAGTCTTAAATATGTTTGATTTTAAGACTTCACATTTACAGTCATCACGGTCCAAAGCAAATATCTATCTTTCCAAGATACATGAAATCAAGAAAATGATCTTCCTATGTTGCACTGCTAGACAAACCCAAGATTAATAAAAAGACAATTCATTCACTATTGACTATCCTGTCCAGAACTGAAGGACTTAAAAGTTCACCCTCTTTTTCTTACACTGTGAGTATCAGTGTCTGTTAGCGTCTCTTTACCTTCCACCCTGGTGGATGTAACAGTGTGGACTTTTTTACTGGTGAAAGCTCCAAGCATTGTACTCATACCTCTTCATTTTGAACATAACATAATTCATCTGTCTGGTATGCAGTTCCTTCTGTGTATTCTTGTGACTAATGAACTAGCAATCTGCCACTGAATATGACTTAAGAGTGAGTTCCTGGTCGAGTCCAGTGAGCAGAATAATAAATTAATCCACACCAATCTATTAAATTCTGCACTACTAAAATCCTAAATCCACTGAGAAAGATCTATTGTATAGAATGAACAGACCTGGCATATTTAGTGTTTTTCACAGGTAAGTCTGAACCTCCATAAAAATATACACTATACAGCTTAATATTACATTAATAATAGCTTTAATAATAATGCATAGTCAGTATCAATTGTTCTATTATTATGGTTAAACTTTATTGCAATCAGTCATCTTCATTTTATAATAAATGTGAAAAACATTCTTTAATTATAATTCTTAAAAAGTCAAGGGAAGAAAAATTAAAATGAATAAAAAAAGCATTAAGATTCTAAGACTCTCTTCTATTAGCAGTAATTGCACTTATTTTCCTTTGATGCACATTTAAATTCACTCATAAAAATATCTTGCATTTTGAAAAATCAACAAGACCACATATTACTGAACATAAATTTGAGTAGGTGAAATTTTCAGACCTTTTCTGCATTTGAAATGCTTTTCTGTATTTAAAAATGCAGTGATTTAATAATTTCTATAAAATTTAATGATTTTCAAGTCAAAGGTCATTCCATGACAAATACTCACTTTTAATGGCTATATTAAATAAAATAGAACAGTTCAGTCTGGAACAAAATAAAAGCTCTTTCTCTTCAGGGAAGTTCCATTACAGCAAAGTCTTGCACGGTGTGATAGTTTTGTGCTTTTGACTACTGTTTTTCCTGAATACATACCTTTATTGAGGCAGTGAATCTTCTTTAAGAAAAAGAGATCTCAATTGATTTTGCAAAGAAACAGTATTTACATCTCAACAGTTTGCAGCATGCAGCAAATTGATCTTTTCTGCAGTTAAGCATTTCCATTTATTTATGGTGAGACAAAGTTAAAACTTTTTCCCTTAACTATATTAAAGAAGTCAAGAATGCAGTCTTCCAAATAAGCTGCACAGGAAATATATGTTTTGTAATTATGAAAGTACAATGCAGTGGAAAGATACCTAATTATTACCTATTTTATGCATAATTATTCAGTTATGTATTTGAATCCTTACTGGAAAACAGTGGATTGAAAGAGAAATTATGTAGGTAGTAAAACACCTTATTAAGATCTATCAACATAATTAGATGTGTCTGTTTTTTATGTCAAGATTCAACAGCAAGTAAGGATCAAAATACAACTTGAAAAACTCACCATTAACTCATTTAGCACCGTGGGATTTTTACTATGATTTTATGTATTTCATTAAAAAANGACACTTTTGTGTTTAAATGAACATAGACACTTGCATGTATTCATGAAAATACATATGAAATATTTTTAAGACAGATCCAAAATTCTACTGTTTGAATTGAGACAAAGATACAAAGCATACCTTTTCTGGATCAGTTGTTGTAATGACCCACACGCAGTGTGCGTTGTCTTCATATTGAACTGGATAATTTGGTGATGTGATAATGCCACTTGGTCCACGTAAATTAGAACCACATGTTCTAGCTAAAATGATAAACAACAAATCAGATTGTTTTTGATTGGTTGCTCTGTTTAAAACAAATAGTATAAAATTGCCACGCATTAGTAACAACTTGCCACAAAAGTATCATTATGCTGATATATTCTGTAACAATCTGCTATTGAAGGTGTTTGAGCCAGGCAAAAAAAATCTTGAAAAGTGACCTGAAGAGGAAGAAAATTAGTACTTTTCAATTAATCAACCCAACAATTACATTACGGTATTCTTACTGTATGTAAAAGAAATTCTCAGAATTATCATATCAATATTCTGTTTAGAGAGAGTTTTACCATTTCAAGTGGATGGAGGGAGCCTTCTATGTATGACTGTAAGAAGGGCCAGTACGTGCTCTGCTTCGTAATTTCTCCATGATTGGGATTAAAAAACCTGTGTATCACAGTATTTATGTAACAATATATTCTTAACATAAACTTGAACTGTGACGTCTTAGCTCTTTACACCATAAGAAATAAAATCAGAAAGAAAATAACATTAAATGGTTCTAGGCAATAAGTAGTCTGACTTTTGTAAAGCACAGATTGACTTGTGAAATCATCATAATCTCTCTGTCACATTCAGCAAATGTGGATAGTCAACATTTTGAAAGTACATTACTTTACAAAATCAGTTATTTTCCAAAAAGCATTAGGAATAGATTTTGTAAAATATTCAAATTTCTCAAAAAATTTCTTAATCTAACAGTATTTAAAAAGTATTCAGACATATAATTCCGAGTGACATAAAGGTAGTTATAGAACTCAAAATATTTTAACATGTCACTGTCAGGTTTTTGGTACTGCAGCACTGTGGCAACATGCTAAAAGACAGAGTCTAGATCATACCATTTCTATGTACTTAGATACAAATCTCTGAATCTCAGAAACTATCGGCATAACTTCCCTTAACTTCTGATGTAATTTAGACTCTTTAGTTACTTAAGTTTTGGTACAGGAAGAAGGAATTACTAGATTTTTAAAAAACTTGGTAATTAATTTTCTGAATATTGGAATAAAATACCCAACATATTTCTGGTACTTTAGAAAATTTTGGTCTTCATCTTTTTCTGTGGCTGCCTTCATTATGAACAATCAAATATGAACTTCTCTTTACTCACATACTGCTGTGAGCAAGCTCCCTCTTCTCCATTGACAGAAGTGTGATGGGTACAAATAGGAACAAAGGATAGTACAGGAAATTGACTTTCAGATTATCTCTCCTTCCATCACAATCTGCTACTAGCATTCCTTTGTTACTATGTTAGATATTAAACTTTGAAAACTCTATGTCTAGATTGATTCAGCTAGGACTCAGTTTTCTGTGAAAATGTCTTTGTATGCAGGGGGGCTGGAACTAAATGATCTTTAAGATCCCTTCCAGCCCTAACCATTCTATGATTCTTTATTTATGCTAAAAATTGTCTTAATAGTCTTCCATGAATTTCACTTCAGTCTCAGACACATCACATGGAAATCTTATGCAACAATCAACTTAGAAGCCAAAAAACCCTCACCCATGTAGGCAATTCTACCAAGGCATCACTAACAGTTATTAACAAGCTGTCCGTGCTTAACAAGAATGAAAAAAACCCACAGACTCATAGAATCATTTAGGTTGGAAAAGGCCTCTATGATCACCAAGTCCAAGTGTTAACCTACCTCTGTCAAGTCCACCACTAAACCCAAGTGCCACTAAAACCTAAGTGTAACTAAAGAACTAATCACATTTAAGTATGCCACTGTATGCTGCTTACCACCAATACAAAAAGCTTGGCATACTGTGGCTGTATCAAGAAAAAATATATTGCGTTAATTGCTAGAATAACAAGAGCAGATTAATAAGATCTGAAGTAGAGGACATTTTCTACACTCTAATAACTGATACAAACACCACATCTCTAGCAGTGTCCCTTTCAGAGACATTTTTCAGTCAAGCTGTTACTCTTTTATCTTTCTTCTATTTGAATTTCAAGGTAAGGGAAAAAAAATGAGGCGGTAGGGGAAAGCCAAGCAAAAGTGACAAATGAAGCCCAGAGGTCTGTTTAGGAAATGGAGTTACTGTAAAACATTGCATAAAAAGTGTTACATAGCCATGTATATTGCTTACAGAAAAAAAGGACTGGAATGCTGTAAGATTTTGTGTGGAATTCAAGGAAACTGGTAACACTTACATTAGCACTATTCAGTTTGTGTGGCAGTTTCTGAGGCCTCCCACCACTCCTGCCTGTGACCCAGGGTGGGCAGTGGGGTGGACCCCAACCTGCACTGTCACCTGGAGCAGACCCTGCTGCTCGTGACTCCCCAGAGGCCCCAGCCATCACTGTTCCCTTTCAAGTAAGGTCATGAACTTGCCAGCAGTAAGATGGTTCCTGTGACTATTCATCAGCTTCATGAATTCTGAATTTTGATAGTTATCATTCTGGGGTAAATACAAATGTCAACTTTGTTAGTAAGTCTTGTACGCTTAAACTCATTGAGCCTGCAGTAGCTGTGTGCAGTTCATCAGCTTTTCCACTTCAAGATGATGATTATTTAGAAAATGTGATAAACAGTTCTTTGTAGTGTTCATTGTACTATTAAATGCTTGGTATGAGCACCATGAATACTGGCATATTGAAGGTCAGTAAATGAACAGGAATAATACAGAGTGCAAATAAAACTTGTGTCTTTCACTTCCCACCATCCACAAATACGCACCATGTGCAATGTCAGAATATTGATGAAGAATTATGTATGATTCAGCTGAAAAAATGTTAATCTGAGATAAAGAAATAACTTATAAAGAGTAGCTGACTTAGTCCTCAGATGGTTGTGAAATTTTCGCTCCAATTTTGGAGGTACATTTGAAGAAAGTAACTTGTTTTTCCAAGTGTGGTTTTAATGGAAATATAGGACTAAATCATCCTAGTTTTGTAGAAGCTTACTGATGGGATTAAAGCATAATAGAGATATTTCCAGATAATGAAAGATATAGAAAACACTAGTAATAATAAACAGATACTTCAGCAGCAGAGTCCCTTTGTCCTGAGCATTAATTTTATCATTTGTGGATTACTTCAGCTCATTTCTGCAGTGTATTAGCAAACAAGAATAAATCAAAGAATTTTTTAAAAAAAACACTAAACAGGAGTGAAGTTGCATGGACATATTATTCTGCAGTACTATGAAACTAGGTACTGAGAAGGTATATTTACATTTTTCATTTAAAGTGTCTGAGCTACAGACACACTGAGTTCAGGAGACACCAATAACAGTTACTTGCTGCTCTGGAAAGAGTAGAGTGTGTGACTTTTACTTGCTTCTTTTTAAGTATTTTTCAGATTGTCTAGTCCTTACAGAGAAGTGCCCATGTAATATATTTAAAGTACAGCTTGTAATAATGTATCCAAGACCTGCCTTTATAGATTGTTTTATTAGGTCTGACTGAAGTGGAATTAACGTTCTTCACAGTAATACATAAGGTGTTCTGGTTTAGATTTGTAACTAGAATGGTGTTGATAACACAACAGTGTTTTGGCTACTGCTGAGAATTCCTTGCACAATATCAAAGCCTTCAGCAAGTAGGCTGGGTGCACACAAGGAGTTCAGAGGGACACAACTGGGACAGCTGATGCCAACTGACAAGAGCGGTATCCCAGACCATATGACAACAGGTTCTGCAACAAAAACCCAGGGAAAGGAGGAAGAAGTGGGCACCTTCATGGTTGTAGGTTTGTCTTCCCAAGTAACTGTCACTTGTGCTGAGGCCCGATTTTTCAGGAACTGGTTAAATATCTTCCTACTAGTTAGAAGTAGCAAATAAAATCCTTATTAAGCTCTGATTACATGCATAGTTTTGATGAATTTATTAAACTGTCTTGATGTTCATCCACAAGTTTTCAGCTACTGCTCTGTCAGGCATCTTCCCCATTCCACTGGGGATGTGTGAGTGGGTGTCTGGATTAGTGTTTACCTGTTGACTGGAGTAATCCACCACAATTGTTTAGACTCTTTAATAAAGAAAGTATAATTTACAAGTGTATCACATATATGATTACACAATTGAAAAAAAAAATCTACTCTGGCAACACGAGAAAAAATCAAATTGTTATTATGAAATTACTAGGCAATAAAAACTTTTTTAAAAGGTATATGAGTTTTATATAAGTGAGATTATGCTTTAGATCAGTCTTGAACAAGCAAAGATTTAGGTTCAGGTCTTGCAAACCCTTCCCTCTGTAGTCTCTGAAACAAATAGTATTTGCTGCCCTGGTAACTGTCATTCAGTGTAAGGTTTTGTGAGTACAAGGACTATCTTTTTAATCTACCTCAAACAGACAATAAAAGTATTTCAAATAGTTTGCATGATCTCTTTTCCTTTTTTTCCCCATCCCCAATTAGTGGTGGTGTTTGCCTTGTTTTTCAGTGTCTGTCCTGGCTAGGTTGTCTAGGAGAATGTAAGACTAGTACATTTCAAGGACTGTCAGTGACATATAATCCAAATGTGTAACCCAAATTAATTTTTCTATTGAGATGAAAAGAAAAGCTCTGTACATAGAGACGTATTCTTTATTTTTCCTATATATCTCAGTTCTGGTGTACTTTGGCAGAATTTATGCATTTTTCTATGTTTTTATTACAGGCGGTAGATTGCAATGGAAAAAACACACAAACAAAAATAAAGCCACTTCCCCCATCCCTCCTTAAAAGCAGGTCACATTCATTGCTCTAGACCATAAGGGGAAGGCATTTAGAAATAAGTTAGAAGGTTAGGTTACTTGCAAAGTTGAGCAAAATAGATGAATAATAAAGGAATTTGCTGAAAGATGAGGACTCCGTAAATATCTGAGACTGACAGGAACAAAATATCATTGTGAGGAGCTCCTGTCTAGGAATTGGATTAGAAAAGGTTTACATAAACCTAACTAGTTCTACTTAAGTTTAACATGACAAAAAGAAGATCAAGTGGAATTAAAACTGTTTAAAGGAAATTAGCTCCCTAAATTTGTACTTTTTCTACATATTTGATTACATGCTTCAAGCTACAGAAAGGTCTTATTATATACATAATCATACATACACATGAGATATAGTTCCCTCTTTTGTTTGTTTTGTTTTGAGCATTGTTTTATTGAATGTTTAAGCAGAAATTATAAATTACCCTTCCAAACTTCAGGAAAAATTCCAAAGAATAGCACTTACCTCTGCAAATTGGTCTGTGGTCACTCCAGGCAGCCAGTGTATCTGTCACTCTTTGACAAGTGATGCTCTTAGAACCTTGAAGAACATAATTATCCTCACAGGAAAACTGTACACTTGCACCCACCCTAGGGAAAAAAAATATGGGAGGAATAAGGAAGGAATTAAAATATATTTTAAATATCAACATCTTCAAATAAAAGCAAATGTCACCAAATGACAATATTTCAAGATCCAAACAAAGAAATTAAGGTGTAAAATTCTACTCTATCAATGCTATATTCATAAAAAAAACCAATTTATACTCTGAGAAACCAGTATATTATTTAGCTTGCCTACCTTTTAAGGAGGTAAGGCCAGGAATACAAAATAATTGTGATACTAAGTTTTATCATTTAAATTATGAGTTCAATTAATGCACAGAGACATACATTTTAAAAGAAAATATATAATCACAATTTTTTCAGGCAACAGAAGTTACTTCATGAATTACTTCAAGCTCTCTATATTCTCTCAAATGAGAGAACAAGCAGCTAGATGTGGTAATTTGTTAACATATACAACCAGGAAATATTGATTTCAGCCAATGGTAATAATTCATTAAATACTTCTGATCTTGTTGAATTTTCCTGTTAAAAATCATGCTAAATGATAACTTTTTTAGGACCAAAATTCGACTGTTACACTTGTAATGTTGAAATCTGTCCCTTTGGAATTATTTAGGCTGAGCAATCTTTATGAAGAATTAAAGAAACTGTACACAGTTACTGCCTATAGCAAGAGAGCTTTCCTAAACAGTACTTACATGTCTGTTTCCATTCATTATTTGTGACATTCCCTGTTCCCCACTATAACCAACTGCTTCTGCAGTTTGTTTTCGCACACTTTTAAATCTGTATTTGACACTCCCACGTGAACTAAGTGATCACAATAAAGCATATTTTTCAGTTTAATCTTTCTAAGTTATAGAGTCCTAAACACCAGGGGATTGCTAGATGGCAGTCAGAAAGCTCAGTGTCTATAACTGTGCTGTGCAGAACTGCAAATAACCCCATTTGCTATCACCCAGCTCATTCCCGCCCTTCAAGGACAAGTATTTTCATAGATTCTCAGAGGATCTCACACACACTAACTATATTTCTTACCGATATTATTATCTATTTATAGAATTCCTTTAGTTCTTTCATGAAATTTTAATGTGATTTTTCTTTTCTTTTGTTGTTGTTGTTAATTTTAAATTTTGAGTATGACTCTCCAAATCTAAGAAAGCTTAAAAAATTTCTTTTTCTTGCACTTTGTTATTGAGCTGTTAAATGTGAAAACTCAGAAAGGCAAGAAAATATTGGCCATTTCCCTCTGTAATTCATGCAAAGTGCATGAAATCCTTGAAGACTAATACTAATTCCTAAAATTGTATTTATTTTAGATGCCATAATCTACTATCCTTCAGAACATTCTTAAAACCCTCATAAAATAGACCAAGAATGATTCCAAATATGTCAAATTAATATACAATTAGTTTCTCTTCTTTTTGTAAAGAAAATATTAACTTAATGTCATAAACACGTATCTTTTAAACACATTTTCTCATATTTTCTAAAATTATGAGCTCTGAATTTCTTTCTCTAAGGAAAACAAGTAGTTACCTAGTTGTAATGAATGTAAATTGAGAACTGAAGTATTTAAAAGTCATATTGGATAAAGACTTTCCCAAAAGTGTAATGATGCATGAACTAACATGAAAACTTTAACATTTCCCTGAAGTTTCTAGTCAAGTCACCTAAAGCCAATTACAAAACTGTGTATGTACAAAAGAAAAATTAGAGTGAAATGAAATATATAATTGTTGCATGCCTGCATCAGCAATTTATAATTTAAAATACCTGATTATTCCCCCTAAAAAAAGAAAGAAGGGAAAAAACCAATAAAATCCCCCAAATAAACAGGAGGAATACAAATATTTTTGTGTCTGATGCAGTAAGTGAAAGTTTTCATGTTTAGACTGAGTTTTGATAATTACAAACATACAGTTACAAACATACAATTCTTATTAATGTAAACATAAAACATTACACACTACTCTAACCTATACACTTATGATAAACCAATCTATTCATTAGTATTCTACACAGTATGTATTTCATGTTTTGTGGGGTTTTTGGTTGAGTGGTTGGTTTTGTTTTTGTTTTTACTCTCTAGAGTTCTGAAAATATCTTGGATCTAAGGACAATTAATGTGAAGGTCATATATTTTATACAGCAGGTATAATCTTTTGAAATGTTTGAACACAAACTAAGGAACACAAAAAATATGCTTAACACAACATAATAAATGCAAACAAGAAACATAGCAAAAAACCATCACATTAAAAGAGCAAGATAGGAACATGAAATACTCAAAAGCTCTTTATAGGTCTAAATAAGCAACTGGACCACACAAACTACAATAAAACTCCTAAACAATATTCAAATTGCTTAGTCTCTCCATTGATTATGTTTGACAGTTTCCCATTTAAAAAGGGTACATCCTTTTACAGCTGTTTTTAATCTTGCTTGATCTATGATTTCAAAGAAAAATAATACTTCAATATCCACTTGTTAATGTTTTTAATTGGGTTTTTTTGCTTTGTTTTTGTTTGTTTTTTTTAATTTTTTTTGTATTTCCATCTCCCTAAGTCACTATGCAAACCTGGGGACACTGGAAGTATTGTGTTTTGTTTTTATATTTTTCTACGCTAACTTTAAACATGTGTTTCCTTTTTTTTTTTTTTCTCTCTTTTAAATTTGAACTCTATTTAAGTAAAATTTGTGGGTTTATAAAAGAGGCTAGAATTTGAGTGCAAGAAGTCACTTCTAAAAAAGAAAATACTAATCCAAAGCAATAATAACATAAAAAAGTTAATTTTCAAAAACTGTTTTGAAAATTTAAAATCTATTTGTGTTACATGTCTTGGTGAAATTGTAGAATATGCCTGCATTTTCACCTTACCACAATTACCATACCATATTTAAGGAGAGCTGAAATGGTATTGTTTATATCCATTTCAGATTTCATTTAAACAATCAACAGATTAACAAACTGTTTTAAGATCTCACATAATAATAAAATGTGATATTTACCCCATAATTTTATTGATTATGTTCTCACTAATCTAGCAAAATCTGACTTACTATTTGTCCCTCAAAAAGAATCCATATATCCATTGGATTGTTTTAAAATCACTGAAAATCTCCTCCCTACTTCCTGAACCAAACACAGTACAAGCATGGCAGAAGAACATAATGAAAAGGTTAAGATTTCAATATCCTTTTGCTTGCTTTATGATATTAGAATGAATGCCATTATTATGCTGAAAACGATTAAACCTTTTTCAAATAACTTGTCATCACTGAATCAGTTGGGTCTTAGGCTGCCTTGAAAATAAACCCTCTGCCTTTCCATCAATCCCACTCACAACATGTCTTTCAGTAGACTGGGAAGATTTTGAATAATGTGCATTTTCACATGTTTTAGTTCAGATTAATATTCACAGTTGTCAACCTCCTGACAAGAACAATAGCTCCTTCTGGTGTTTATACTTGTCTCTTCAAAAAGAAAAAAAAACTATTGTCTTTCTTTACTCTCTGGAGTATTTTTATTACATGGGAGAAATGCAAGCAACAGCAAATATCATTTTCTCTTCTCCTGTGGAAGATCTTAATTTGTCATTTCAGAGAAACAAAAATTAAATTCTAGCCAAATTCTCTATTTAAATGTCCAGTTAGATTTGAACAGTTAATGCTAAGATAGCTAAGATGTGTTTTAAATAGATATTAATGAATTTTAAAGTACATGAATAGCAGTTGCTGTTGCATCTGTCTTCAGATAACAAGTAAGGTTTAGGAGGAAAACAAAATTTTATTGTTTCTCTCAAATAATATGCAGAATTGGAGGCACAGAGCAGACACATAATTATTTTGATCAAAGTATGCAACATTTTATCTTAACTTATATGACGTTTCTCATTGAACACCTTATGCATTCATTTATCTCCATGACCAGTAAGATACACATGGTGAAATGAAAATATTATCAGAGGCTGGATGGAGTAAAGGAGGGACGGAAATAGTCTTGCTCTGTTGATTGAGTAAGCACTGCTCATAAGTAAGATCCAGACATTTAAGATACCTTTAACCTGCATTCATTCCTCAGAGACTCTGTACGCAATACAGTTGTCTGTGTTTTGCAAGGTTATTTGATTCCTTGGATATCTTAAAATATACTTTGAGCTTTAAGATTCTTTTGGGCTTTCCCTCTTAGTGTATTTACAAGTTGCTGGGAAATTTGTTGGGATTCATATGCTTTGGATCTTTGAACCTGTTTCACCAAAATTATTCTAGTTCCCTTTCCCTTTCAAATTACATACTACATTCTAGAGGGGAAGAGAAGCAATTCTCTCTCTTATTGAGGGAGGAGAAGTAATTCTCTGTCTTATCCTCTTTGAGCTTACCAGGGTTCTTAAGACCTGCTATGGTTTCTTAAGAGTTTTTCATATGTCACTGGCTTGGACCATAACTAGATAAGACCTGTTTGGGCAAGTGTGGATCATGAACACATAAAAACTGTACATTTATAGATTCGCAGAAGAAATTAGATTGGAAGATGACATCATCTAGTCCAATGCCCCAGTCCAAGCAAGCTTAGTTGGAACAAGGGCTCAGAGCCCTGTTCAGGTGAGTTTTGAATGCTTCCCTGAATGGAGATTCTATAAATTCTTCCATAAACTTCAGTGTTTGACCAGCCTAACAGTAGAAACAGTATTTTTTTTTTATTTTTTTTTTTTTTAATCCTGAATGTTATAGTAATTTACCATATCCCACCATTGCCTCTAGTTCACCCTTGAGAAGAGTCAGGCTTTCTTTTTTCTACGCTCTCCTGTTTAGTAGCTGCAGAAAGCAACAAGGTCCTTCAGATTCTCTTAAGGTAGAGCAAACCCAGAACTCAGAGCCTCTTATATGTCAAGGGCTCAGGCTCCCTCACCATCCCAATGTGCTCAACTTACTCTGGTATCTAGAGTTAGTGGTGTGAGAAAGCCCCCTTGAAGTTTGAATTCATGTTGTTTTCTACTACACATTTAGGCTGTGGGGTTAATGTTTTACAGAGATCCTTTTCTCTCTCAGTTGATAACAGAGTGATTCTAGATGCTGCCCTTAATTCTCTCAACAAAGTATTTGATTTGGAGGAATTCAGAGGAGATCTGTTCTGCAGATTTATGGCTTTCTGAAGAGAGACTTAAGCAGGGGAGGGAAACTGAGTCATTCCTGCATAAAGAGTAGTATAAAATACTCTCCAAAATAACAGTGGTGGTATAGAGGTATTTCTTGGATGAATATAGATAGAAACTTTAATACATCTTGAGAAAGAGTTATATTTAAGCATCCCATTTTCACCTGGTGTTCTACTGACTCTGTTCAATATACCAAGCATTGATAAAGCCCTAGGCAAAAATCACATTTGTTTTCCTGAAACAGCAGTCCTTTGGGCAGGAAATGCATACTGTATTTTTGTGTCATACAATTTAATTTGCAGCAGCTGTACTTGACAAGTTGAATCAGAACACATAGAAGAAGACGATAGTAGACATATTCTGGACACTTTGTCTCTTGTCTGTTTATGGAAAGCTTATTTCACTTAATTATTTTTTAAAACACATTAACGTGGTGGCCTCTCACTAATGAAACCTTGACTTTGCATACAACTGAACCTCTTAATGTTGGAGTTCTTTATAATTTCTCAAACTCCTTTGAGGATAGTTAGAGAAAAATCCAAAAAGAGTATGTCAGTCAGAAATAGAATAGATTTTTAATTTATTTTTCCTCTCTGTCATGGCCTAGCTTGGAAGAACCATGATTCAGGAACCAAGTTGGATTAATTTGCTTTATAGAGTTGCAGAGAACTTTGCACCATCCCTCATAATTTCCACTTACTCTTAGGTCTGACTGTCCATTCCCATGCTGAGCAATTCATAAATCTCTGCATGAGCTGGAGGCTCCCATCTCCTTCACTTGACCCTCTTCTCTGCTGCACCTTGAAGTTTCTGCTTTTTTTCCTCAACAGGGTAGGAACAAGCTTCCTCCCCTCTCCATTTGACCTTGGTTTTTTTTGTTTGTTTGTTTGTTTTTGGTTTTTTTGGGGTTTTTTTTTGTTGTTTTTTTTTAATTTTTTTTATATTACAAAAGGTAAAAACAAAAATAGCAAGGACATGGTGTTCAGCACAGCCTCAGACACTGAATTTGACATGTTCCCCAAGTTTTTTAAGTTTTTACATAGTGGGAAAACAGATATTACTCTCTGCTTCTTCTATGCTATCCGGAGAGTTCTTTTTTTATATAGATGAGATTATTATATACTAAAATTCCTATTTAAAATAGGAACAAGCAAAACCAATTCAAGATATGCAATGGACTGGAGCTCTTTTGACAAAGAATCAATGAATTTAAAACTAGGGAAATTATACACATCTGTAGTTACATGCTCTGTATACATGTAACAGGAAATAACTTCCTTTTGGTCATATAGAAACTTGAACATGCCTACCTGAAATCAGAGCCTACCCTTTTCCCATTTTCAGGAATTCCAGGATCAGGACATGTATCTGATGCGACTGCATCCCCACCCTGGGTCACTGCAAAGTAAAGAAAAAAACACATTTAGACATGCTGCTGTAGAGACAACTCTTCATTTTTCCCAAAACCCAAGAACCCAGCTGTAATACTGTAAAACTGTAATACAGAAATATTGTTAGGAATCACAGAATCACTTAGGTCAGACCTCCAGTATTATCAAGGCCAGCCTTTGACTGATCACCACTTTGCCATGAAGATCAAGTTAATCTCAAAAATTTTAAAAATACCTTACAGAACAATCCGTTTGTAACCAGATGTTTATGTGTTCATGCAAATGATGCTCAAAGCTTTTGCTTCCAGCTAAGAAGACAAAGAAAAGGTATCCTATAGTGTTCCATTCCTTTTGTCCTCCATTCTTTCTCTCTCCAGACTAGCAGATATGTAATTAATACAATGTAGATAAATGTATAAACTTATGGCCCTTTCAAAACCCAAACTAATTTGAAATTCATTTTTTCCTTTTTTTTGTTCTTCATTTGCAAAAGGATATTTAAGAAATACGCGGAATGAAAAGTAATTAATCATAAAGACATAAACCAGAACATAAAATACATAGAAACTCCAAATACACATCTGGTTTCTATCCTCCACATATGCACATATAAATTACACAAGCCTGAGTGGAATAGAGATGACAACATTACAGCTGAAAGGTGATGAGACATTAGATGTAAAAAGTGGCTGGTTTTCCCACACAGATGCTTTGAAATTGAATTCAGCAGCAAAAGGAGAGGTGACAAGCAGAATATACAGAATCAGATGTTAAGAGCTGGAAATCTTTATATGTTTTGGCAGCTTCAGGGACAATTAATTTATATAGAAATCCAATGTCTTACCAGAGAAGATTTAAAGAACTAAAAAATTGCATTATATTACTACAGAAATACAATTAAGACAATGTACTATTAAGGACCAAATCTCTTGACCTGATCATAGGTTCTTCTGTAGAGAAGTAGAGAAAATGCAACAATTACAGTGCATTTCAACATTTGCTGCCTTTTTTTTTTTTTTTTTTTCTTCATATAGAAAGATTAAAGAATACAGGAAAGAATCATCTCTTTCTCCATATCTTTTTAACACTTATTGTACTGCATACGCTTTCTTTAAACCACATCAAGAGAGATTAAGATGATCTCAGAAATGTTTTTGAAGGCACAATTAAAAATATGATCTCTTACTTAAAAAATATTTCCTGCTAAATAAAAACCCCAAACATTAGTAAAAATTCAGTTCAGCTGGATTTTTGTTCATGTGTAGCATCTGGAATTCATCACCTTGAAAACACTTCTGCTAATTGCATAAATATTACTTAGACCGAAAAAGATGTTTGTGTGTGAGAATAAAGGCTTTCAGAACAAGTCTATACTAGCTAATGTTAATATGTTTTATTCTGAGAATTTAATCTTGTAGTTTGTTGGCAAGCGTCAGCAATGAAATGCAATTATAGACAAAACCTGATCTTGCTAGAAAAGCAGTCTGCTTGTACACTGATGTTTCTTAAAATAAATTATCTTCCTACTAATAATTCTTCTATTTTTCAGAGGGAAAAAAAATCAAATATTTACTAGTTTTAGCACAGAACTGTAACAGTGTTAGTGAAGGAGAGGTTCAATTTGGACTACTGAGTCACCGAAACACAAAAATATCAATATGACTGATACGTTTATTGGACTTTATCAGGTTTACTAAACTTGAACCTTATGGTAACAACTGTAATGCAAGGTAGAGAATGGTGCATTTGCTACCATGTTTTAAGGACAAATACACTGCAGTGAAACCACCTTGTTTTACAGATACTCATTGTTACAGGGAGGGTTCAAAAACACGTGAGAACTGAAACTCACTCTTGTAACTTAAACAATATTTTATTACAAAAGGTAGCCAAGTAAGATTGAAACCCTGAGTGAGGGAGAGGGAGAGAAAAGGAAAGAGGGAGAGAAAACCAAGCCCTGTGTAAGGCCCCTCCAGGTGTTACACAGATTTGTCTTCCCAACTTTAGAATATCCAAACTTCCCAAAGTATAGGCCACATCCTGCTCACCGGCAGGCATCGCCACCGAGACAATGTGGTCCGTTCATGTGTAGTGAGCACCCTCCCACCCCCCCAAGGACAAGCCATCTACCTCTTATCTATTTGCCAAGGGGAACGTCTACCCAGATGGGTGTGGCCATCACCCTCCAGGTAGAGGTCCCTGGTCCCTCCCCCCTGTTATGCAAGTGGTCCACCTCTGCACATGTGCAAAAGCATTGGAATTTCCTTGCTCCTGCATGGTCCATTCCAGAGGGTCTTAATGAAATGGGTCTGGGGGCTTACTTCATACCTGTCTTCCTCCCTTTCTCCTTCAAGTGCCCTTGGGCACTCACTAACCAATCATGTGAGCCCAATTAATTCTAGTTTACACTGAATCTTTCCCTCAAGGACAAAGTTCTCACTTATCAGCGTGTGTTTTCCCATAATGTGGCAGGGAAAGAATAATTTGTTCACAGGTGGCTGGGCAAAACACAGACCAAAAATACCAGTATTTACAGCAGCATGGATACACTCATACATATAAAATGCCTAAGTAGTTTGTTTGGGACACCTGTAAATGTTGAGTGAGAACTTCAGCAAAGCACAGAATCAAGTGATCTCCCTAGATGGATGATCACCTTCTCAAAGCTTTCTTCTCAGCCACCACTTTGCTCTGTCAGCTCACTCTTACACCAGTATCAAGTAAGGGTGATTCAGGCTATGGTTTATCCATAGAAATACTGTCATACATCTTGAACTCAACACATCTTCCTGGATGTCTACAGGCCTTGTTGATCATGGCCCAGGTTTTAGCTTCTATTTTCCCTGATGAACTGTCAAGCCGTTTTTTTTTTTTGGTTTTTTGTTTGTTTGTTTTTTGGTTTTTGTTTTTTACAGAAGGTGTTTGCATGACATGCTATCATAACAAAATAAATCCAATTCCTTATAAAACAAACCTGCCTCACTTTATCTTTACAAATGGGAAAAAAAGGAACAAATTTCTTAAATTAGTGAAACAATTTATTAACTTCATGGTTCAGGGACACCAGGGATTTTAGCTAAAATATGTATGTAATATATACATGTATGCTTAAAAACTTTACCTGCCAATATCTTGGAATTTACCTAAATATTAGAATTTAAAATTGTAAGGGTTTGTTTTTTTTT
>VXBX01008038.1:113085-197909 GCA_013400415.1 Scytalopus superciliaris
TTTTTTAGCTACAACATTTATCAGATTGAATACAGATGAGAAGATGCTCAAATGAACCCCTGTCAGAGACCCGTTGTCTCATCCACTGATACTGAGATCCATAAAAATAGATGAGAAAGTATAATCTTTGCTTTGAGTATCTCAGTTTCAGAATATATTTAAACCTTGCAGTCTCTGCAAGCATTTCTTGGACATATCATCTACTCTACATCAAATCTCATTCACAATCTGTCACTGCTTTAGCTTTAAAGAAAAAGACTTCTGTATGCCCTCAAAAGACCCATGACTTGTTTGTACTCCACTGTATAAAGTTTCATTTACTTAGGGGGTTATAAAGTTTCATGCTTTTTGCATCTTTCTTTTGATTTTTCCTCCTTTGACATATCAAAATTAAATTGCTTCCCTTCACATTCAAAGCTCATTCACAAGCAGTGTGTATTTTAACTATAATTTCAATTTTCATTTTATAATTTTAAAATTCTGAAACAAGATATTAATGAAAATGGAAGGTAATTTTCCTATTTAAATCTTGCAAAAATTAGATACCAATTATGCAAAAGCTTTGACACAGCTATGCACTAATTAGTAGGATTTATCTTAAAGCACTAACAGTGTTCCTTTGCATTGTGAATATAAACTAAATATTTATAAATCAGCATTTATGACAAATATATTTAGGATCAGTCTAAATAATACCAGTCTCTCAATACAATCTTAGTACATTTTCAGTATACTCTCTCCATTAAAAAAAAAAAAAAAAGTTAGGAATATATATTCTTGGCTAATATGAAAGTAAAATATTACTTTACCTAGACAGTTCCTCATACTGTATCCCAGTATTTCAAGGAACCATTGCCTAGAGAAAATTATATGTATTCCATGAGTCTAACATCAGAAAAAGTATTTGAAGTCAGAGGGGAGGGAGAAGAGTGAGGAAAGATTCTAGTCAGGTTATCTTCTTTTTGTAACAGCAGGTTTGAGAACATCAAAGATGCTTCAACCACGAGATATGTCTGTGTTAGAGAGACAGAGCACTCCCAGTGGATACAACTTAACTCTGGAACTTCTCAACGTATCAAGCTATTATATACTGCAAAACTTACATATTCTTGGGCAGAAATAGTTGAAGAGAAGGCATGAGTTCATTATTGTGGTGGACAGCTTTACATTCTATTTACAACCCCTATGGTGACTGGAGATTTAATTTTATGGTGATTTAAATTTACATTTGATTTAAAAAAGCCCCACACACTATTCTTTCTTTACTGTCTGAGAATTAATCAACAAGATTTCTTCCACTTTCTTAGCTAGGATCATGTAGACTAGTTTCCAAAGCTTTGGAGGTCATCTTTATTGTTTTACTTGGTATATGATAGGGAAATCAGAATTGCTTTCAGATGCTTTGCATGTTCTGATTGTAACACAATAGAACAGAAGAAACATTAAACAGAAATTAGACTTTAAAAAATCATAATAATAAATTACTAGAAGATACATTAGCATGCTAATTTAGCTCAGCATTTGGGATGTGTTTAATGAAGAAGCAATATTAGGAAGAAGGGCTGGTGCATGTATGTTTCATGCAGCAAGACAAGCAACATGAGATCACCTTTGTTATTACTTTGATTCTGCTTCAGACATGCTGCCCTGCTTTAGCTGCATTTGGAATGTGAAAATACGTTAATGATCTGCTCACGCTCATGTAAACTATGTGATGAAACATTTTGAAGTCACGGGCTTTGAAGCAAAATATTGCTATACATAGATGTGTTACACAGCATATCTTTCTTCAGGAACCATTAGGTAACAAATATTAGGTGTTCATGCTTCAGGTTCCAATACATACAATTTTAAACCTAACAAGTTATGGTAGTCTCTTTGGATATTTACTCATTTTCCTAATGATAGCAACAACTTATAGAAAGGTTCTGGATTTTAAATAAAAATACATAACCCAGGAATGCTCATCCTTCAATATTTTTTTTTTTTTCTAAATAATTTTCAGCTTTAATCAAAAATTGCAAGAATGACCTTCAAGAAGTCCTTGAGCAATAGTGCATGGAGGCTAGACAAAAGAACCTAAAATTCTTGTGGAAAAATATTGTAAGAAATGGCAGTTTTTCTATAGCACACTGACAAGTTGCGGCCCAGAGGAGGGTCCAGAGATGATCAGCAGACTGAGCACCTCTCTTACAGACACAGGCAGAGAAAAACTGGGGCTTTACAGCCTGGAGAAGAGAAGGTTCCTGGGAGACCTCATTGTGGCCTTCCAGTTTCTAAAGGGGGCTTATAAAAAAGAGGGAAAGTGACATTTTACAGGCAGACAGGGATAGGACAGGGGGGAACAGTTTTATACTGAAAGACAAGATATTTAGATAAGATGTCAGGAAAAAATGCTTTACTCAAAGGGCATTGAGACACAGGAAGAGATTGCTCAGGGAAGCCGTGATGCCTCATCCCTGGAAGTGTTCATGGCCAAGCTGGATGGGAATTTGAACAACTTGATTTAGTGGCCTAGCCCATGGTGGGAGGGTTGGAACTAGATGATCTTTAAAATCCCTTCCAACCCAAAACATTCAATGATTCTATGAAGTTTGTAAATGGAACAAGACTTTTCAATGAATGAGTACTTTACCTCTCTATTATGATGAAAATAAAAGCTTACACATGTAAATATCAACCTCGTTTCAGTCAAGAAGTCGCACAGAAGGGCAAAGATGCTGTCTCAATTAAACATGGTATCAGATACAGTAATTAATGTAATACAGCCAAAACTTTATTATTCATTAAGCTTCTTAGATTTACATTTATTTACATTTTAATTTTTGAAAAGGTTGATTCATATTGAAAAATATCTAACAGTTCTAGACATAGTTTTGTTCATTAAATAGTTATGCTTCAAAAATGAAACCAAAACATTTCAGTTATTCTTTTCAAGTATACTAGAAATTACTTGCTTCACATAACAATGAATACTGTCATCATTGAAAAAGAAAAATACATATTTGATATCTTGACATGATAGTATTTGGAGAAAAAATGTATTTCATCATTGTATAACAGAACTGAATATACACCAGTTCCCTTGCATTTAAAAAGTTGGAATTAATGGATGAAGAATTAGAGAGCAAAAAAGCTTAAATACATAAATACATTCACAGGCAGAATTGACTGAATAAACTTTTCCACCATAAGTTTTGCTGCATTTGTTCTAAAATGTCAGCTACTCACATCCTGAGGATAGTTTCAAGTTTCCAAAGTTTTTGAAGTACCCCAGATCAAAATAAAAGAATTAATTGGAGAAAAATTTTAATCGTCAGACTACATATACAGCAGGAGAGGGTTTTTTGTTTGTTTTTTTGTTTGTTTGTTTGCAAAAACATTTATTAGGGGACTTCTCATGTGCTGCACTTAGCAGTACGTAAGCCTTAGCCATTTCAAGGTAGTGTCTTACAGAAAATGACAGCAAGTTAGGGTCATGGCTAACCTTGATAATAAACAATGTCTTTGCATATACCAAATCATCTGTAGTGAATTTTATTTAAAAAAACCAAAAAAAGATACAGTCAGAAAAGGACAAACTAGCTTTATTTACGTAAAAATATGCAAAAAAGTCACACTCATTTGAATAATTTTTGTCTACATACATTTGACCACATTAATTTCTTTTGTGTCTTGAACTCTTCACTAAATTAGAGGATACAAAGTGGATATAATTCCCTTCTTCTTTTTTCCTGATATATCTTTTGCAGAATGACATAAATGAAAACATTAAGTTGGAACCCTAATAATGAGATACAAGGGCTTTGCTTATATGGGTACATAATAGTATATGCCTAATAACAGATATAGCCTTATAACTAAAAAAAGATCACAGATGTGATGGAAAATATGGATTTGATAAGAAATAATAATTGCTATCAAAACCCCAACACAAAAAAAAAAAATTGTATATTTCAACAGTATAAAGTATTGCAAAGGGTGCTATATAATATATAGAATATATTTCTATAGAATTTTATCCTGGTTTTTAGAAGATTACAAAACTAGTGTTAGCAAAATGAGCTGATCATCTACATGGCCCATCATAGACTTTAAGCAACTTTTTCAGAATAAATAGCATAACACCAAACTTTACAAACAGAAATAAACCCACACGACACCTCCTCTAATGAAGAAATGATACATTACTGAAACCCTGAGAAATGGAAAAGAAGGAAAAAAACAAGGAAGGACAAGTAAAGAAAGTTATGAAGTTCAACAGTGTAACTACTTTCAAGAATCTAGTTCAAAATCTTTTTCCTTAATTTACCTATGAAATGACTATAATATTTGAATCCTGTCAAATAGGAAAATATGGTCATGTTGACACCAGATGGCATGGACTCATAAAGCCACATTGGGCAGTCACACAAACAGAAGCCATTATCCAAAACCTGCCCACAGAACATTCTTACAGATGGCATTGTGTTTCTTCAAAATTGTTAACAAATCTTACAACGTATTGTTCCAGTAGTTCAGAAAGCCATGGAAAGTTGCTAGATTTCATTTAAAACTGAAATTCTCCAGTGTTCTCACTATAAGAGTATTTTAGCTTTGAAAATTTGTAAGGAAAGTTTAACCATCCCTCTAGCTTTAAAACATCAGATAAAAAAAAATTACTAATTTCTGCAACATAAACTATTTAAAACCCCTATAATTTTCTCACGTTAAAGATACTTCTTTTAGGTTTTCTTGAGAAAGCTCTAGCACCTTATAACTTTGGGAAATCACCATCCTACTAGATTGCAGTTTTCAGCTTGGTTGAAATACAGGATCTCTGTGGTTTACCAACATATTTATGGCACTCCTTTCTCCAGCAGATGGAGATTTCTACCAATAGTCTTTCACTTGTTATATAAGCAAAATAGCTGGTGTGTCCCAATTCTCCTTTGTATTCCTTAGTGATCACATGGCCTGAGAATAGATTGCCCTTATATAAATCCAACAGTGGTTTTGTCCATTCTTAGTGACTGAATCAGCACTTTAAAAAAAAAAAAAAAAGAAAAAAAAAACACACAGGAGAAAGAAAAACGCTTTTTTCCTCATCTTGGTTTTATTTGACAAACTCCATTTTAACAGCTGAATTTAAGATTTATTCCAGCTTAATGAAGAAACTTAAGGCTCCACAGATACACAAGTTTCAGTCAGTCTGAGAGCTTAGTAGTACAGCTTTTCTTGAAGTCTTGAAGAGCCTGCTCACTCCTAACAATATTTGTTTTATATTTACACCTGCTGGCATCCATGGGGTGCTTCACTGAGGTCTTCACCATAGGCTGCAGGGGAATCTCTGCTCCCATGCCTGGAACTGATGTTGGTGTCTGAATAGTTGTTCCTCTCACATATTCTCATCTGCACAATAACTGTTTTTTTTCCTTCTTAAATGTGCTGTCACAGATGTGTTGCTGTCCTCTCTGATTGGCTCAGCCTTGGCCAGCGGCAGGTGAATCCTGGAGCCAGCTGGCATTGGCTCTGTCAGACATGGGGGAAACTTCTAGCAGCTTCTGACAGAAGACAGCCCTGTCACTGACCCTCCTCTCCCCCCTGCACCCTGCTCCCACTACCAAGATCTGGCCTTGCAAACATACAGCAATCTAAAGAAATACAGAAATATATAGAAATTATAAATTTTGAAAGTGTGGGGGAAAATTATCAAATATTTACCTTCTCAGTGCAATAAAACATTTTCGTTTTAGCTTGATTAAAATACTGCTTAAAAGTCTGATGTGAAATGATCAACTTTAGTTTTAGCTGTAAGTTCTAATTTAAACAGGTTTTCCCTATGAAATAGAATCTATTGGGAACTGGAATATATTCTGTTTCCCCCATTTTTATGGTGAAATTCTGCAAGTCACACAAAAGCTACAGTTCAGAATCAGATGCATACACCACATTGGGTGTGAGTGCTAGTTGCATTCTCCCAGGATGCACAAACCTCTTGAGATACCGTTTGACTCATTAAAGAAAAAGCTGCCTCATGAAAGAAGGCGACACCTTTGATAATTGCAAGGAATTTTCACAGCTGTTGAATTCATCAGACCCTAGGGACAGAAAGTGAGCTTGCAAAAAGCAGGCTGAAAGCTTGTGTCTGATTTCCTTCAACTGATGGGCCACATGCAACACTATTGACAACTTAAGTGTGAGAAAACTCTGATTAGTCTAAAAAGATGAAATTTTCCTGTGAGTGATGTTATTCACCAATGATTCAATGAAGTTCCACCAGATGGAATATATGTCTGTATTATATTCTTTCTTAGTTAAAAAGTTGACACCATAGTAAGTACCTTAGAAAAGCAAAATCACTCATTAAGACTTGCCTGAACTGAAGTTATCCATGCCTGAAAATTTACCCCCCCCCCTTTTTGTCATTTTAAAAATATTGTCCCTTCATCAATCCTGATACTTAAATAATGATCTACATCATGTCTTTATATTGCTTAATGTCATGAGGGGAAGACAAAGAAGAAATTGTCATACATCACTATATAACAACTGTATTGTGCTGTTTATTGTGGCCTACTCACTGTAAAACTAATTAGCAGTCATCTAAAGTCATCAAAACTATTAAGTTCTTAGAACAATAAAATTAAGGTCTTAGAACAATAAAGACACACAAAGGAATATTATGAGCTCCTTAATCATAAGTTTCTACATTGTACTTTGAATTCCAGTGTCATTTATTGACTTATTCTCTTAGTATTATGTAATAATCAAACACAAGGAAATGGAAAATCATTACATTACTGAACTCAGGAGATAAAATATTATTAATGATTAGGAGTGATGGATTTTATCTGATAAGCAAATGATTTAAGAAGTATTTAAAAGAGAAAAACATTACCGTTTATTTTTCACACAATAGTTCAAGAAGGGAAAGAAAAACTTGACATGAAAATGAAATTACTATTTTATATTTGTCCTTTGAAGGTCACATAATTAGTATGTGTAAGGCTTAAACTCATAGCTGAGTGTACCACTTCATTCAGACTTGTAGGAAAGTCAGTAATTTACTTTGAAATGACAGAGTTGATGAAGAGTCCGTAGTAAACCACAATTTTATGGCATATCCAGAAGCATTCTTTTCAAAAGAAATAAACCCAACATGTTGTATTGTCTCAGTGGCTTAGAAGTTTGGAAAATTCTATTTTTCACCAGTGTCAGTTTATAAACTCACCCTACAATGCTATTTACTTGTAAATATACTGGCACTTTATAACATATTTTATTGATTCATAAGGTTGTCCTATTCTTTTTCTTTTAAAAAAGTAACCTAGGATCTTACTGAGCACTGCTGTTTCTTCAATAACAATGACTACAAATTTATTTTTTCTATAAATAAGGTTTAAAATTACTGTCTTAAAATTATCATTCTCTTAATTAGTTACTTAATATCTATTTGTCAATCAGTTCATTACTTGATTTTTTGTGTGGTAACTGATTTTAAATTTTGGTTGGCTTCCAGAGTAAGATGTTTAGCACTGTGTAACAAATCAGAAGAGGTAACAGAACAGTTAGCCATGGGCATACTGCATTGATGATCTATTTTTTTCAATGTAATGTTCAGGATTTTTCATTTAATTAATATATTTGCATATATATACATATATATATACACATACATTTATCAATCCACTGTCTAAGGTTTGCAGAATTTAATCAAATAGGCTTTGACATTGATAAAGAGGTTAAGATTAGAAAACAACCGCAAACTATGGGATAGTCTGCTGGGATGCTGTTTATATAGAAAATAAGATAAAATGATACATAAAAATTCCATTCTCTGGCCTTTCTCTGACTTTTAATGTGACTTTGAGCAAAACACTTAGGCCACCTCTTAAGTGAAACCTAGGTAGAACATGGAAGCTTGTGACTAGAACTATCCCTGAATTTCTTGTTGACCTACTCTCTAGAACTCAAACCATTTAAATTGTGAGGGGTCTTCACTTTCTGACTACTTTCCCCTACTTAAAACCTACAGTTTTGTACTTGCCAAGAAACAACATCTCTTAATAGTCCTCCTAATAGGACTGAGAATTGCACTGTCTTTCTCTCTACCACAGTTAGATAGATGAGTTCAGAATACTTCTAGCATATCACCTAAAAGACAAAGTTATCACAAAATAAGAAACACCAGATGATTATAATTTTCTTTAGAAGTGTTAATTTAGCTTCTTTAGTTTTTTGTATAATGCCCAGGTCATAAAACCACTATTACATCAGTGTGGTTAGTTCTCTACCCTCCCCACTTGTTGAAATTAAAACATTTTGAAGCCTACAAATATATTGCATTTCTAAGATTAGAAGGGGAAAACTGTCAGTGATTCAGACTTTTGAAATAATTAATGAAGGAGTTTGGATACCAGGGAAATTTTCTGATACCAATAGAAAAAAAAAAATAAGAGTAATTCTCTAGATCAATAGCTAGCAGGTTTAGTGGGTATGTTCACAGTGACACACAGGTAACATGACGCAAAGGTATTTACTGTGACAGTAGAACTAAATTCTAGTCTATATCTTAAACAGCATGACTACGATTATGTTTATAGATGAGGATGAGCAAAGTCAATACAAGATCTGTCATTTGCTTTACCTGCCTCTGTCAAAATAATAATCCTATTAAAATCTTAGAAGGGATCACTAAGAGGCTAAATCTACAAATTTATCTCATGTTTCAGGTGGAAAAGAAAGAGATGAGGCATTCCAAAGACATAAAATTTAACAGAACAAACCTGTTCATTTTAAAGGTCTGATTTCTGTACTTAATATTTCTGCTAAAATTTTTATTTCTTTTAAATATTTAGGGTTAGTTTGGATTTTTTTTTTCAATAAAAGAGACATTTTATTTGTCTATAAATTAAATAATTATTATACATGTATATTATAGACTAAGTTTCTAGGGTAAATCTATGTTACATTGTAATGCTTGTGATTGAAGTGCACTGCTGACATTCTAAGGGCTTTATTTTACTAGCTAGAATAAATACCAAATGTCTAGTTGCAATCATTGCAAGGGATGCACAATTCTTCCAAGAAACAGAGCAAGTATATTCCAAATAAATGTTGTGGTATTGCAGTTAAAGTTGTCTAATTTAAATTTATAAGCAATCTGTCTGTTGATACACAGAAGCTGGATAAGAATTACAGTTCTCAAGAACTCCAAATTTAATACATAATACATACCCATAGTAAGTGTGTTCTCCAGTGGTGATTTTATCTTCTAAATCAACAAAGAACTTACTGTTTAAAGAAGCACTTACAAAGCTAAATTGGAAATTAGATCATGCCCATTTACTTTTGTGAGTGCCTAAACTTCAGGTAGCACTTTTATACTTCTCATTATATTGTGCAAAGTACATCTGTTCAAAAGAGAGACTGTTACCTTCTGCTGGTCTGCCCATATCTATTAAAGTACCGATCTCCACTGTCTTTTGAGTGTCCCAGTCCAGACAGGACTCTACTTAGTATGGAGCATTTTCTGGCAACTTAGTATAAAGCACCTACCTACAGGTAGGATTTATGAGTCTCTTTGAGTTTTTGGGCTTTGTTTGTTTGGGGCTTTTGTTTGGTTGATTTTGGTGGGTTTTTTAATTGTAGTTTTATTCCTGTATACACTTTTTACTGCTATTCAGTGAAAATGACTGTGACATTGTGTAAGCATCAAGAAATATGTGGAAGTTTGTATAGGAAGGACCATTCCAGAAAATTCAGTGTCATTTTTTCTCTTAATATGTTTTTAACCTTTTTTCCAGACTTGGTAGAAAAAAGAAAAAAAAAAAAAAAAATAAAGCCATTGTTTGTATTCCTCACTTGGAAGTTTCTAGTAACTATTAAGATGACTTAAATAAACATTTAAATGTCATGAATCTGCAGAGTGGATATTATATGACACTATTTCAAAAGACAAGACAGAAGTCTGTTTTTCAAACCAAAGTTCAAGAAGGAGAACAGCAGCAGCACATAATTTGTCCCGAGAAATTTTTATACAGAGTAGCTCAGAGCATATTGAAATAAACCCAGAATGTCTTGTGCCCTGAATTGTCTATCTGTAATGTTTGCATCTACAGACAGTACTCCAAAAGAGAAGACCACTATAGCATGGATAAGGGAATAATCTCAGAGCAGGACATTTCACAAAAAAAACCCCAAACAAAACAACCTTGCTGCAACATTTTTGCTAATTCTATAAAGGCACTGTCTAAAAAAATAGAGAAATGAAATAAAAGCTATCAAAATAAATGCTTTTCTTTAGTACACAATGTTATGCAGTTGTATAAATAACTCAGACTCTGGATATCTTTAAAATATACAGAAAAAAAACATTTAAAACATTATTTAGGTTGTATCTTTTCTCCCCTTCATTGAAATTAGCAGGGTTGATGTCAGTTGCAACATGTTCCACCCTGCTCTTCTCACTATGGCAATATTAATTAAAAAAAACCCAAACCCAAAAACAAACAAAACAACAAAAAACCCAACCAAACAAATAAAAGGGTTTTGTGAGAAGTAGCAGAGAGGCAAGCTGCTTTTGTGAAAAATATAACATATNCTGTGGCATCTATGTGTCAGATAGACACTTCTCTCTTGAATATGTAACCTCAATCATTCTGGCGGGTTTATTCAGGTGAAATGCCAAACTCATAATTCATAATTCCTGTCCCTCTTTCTTACACAGGAGTCAGTGACTTAGTCATGTCAACCTGTTAGTTCCTGAGGGAAAAGGGCAAAGAGGTTATACTGATGCCTCAAAATATATTTTGGTCCTCAGTATAAGTAGACAAATACAAGTTTTAAATAAACAATGGTTTTGGCCAGGATACAAATGGGAAAGGAAAAAAAAGGACTTTATTTTTGAAGTTTTGCCAAATAATCACCCTTTAAAAATTACCATGCTTTCCTTATAGCTACTTACAGTGTTGAAAGACTCACTACAATAGATTGGGATTTTATTGATTAAAACATGTTTTCTGAATTAATTCAAAGACATAGCTGTTTGGATCTGCTCTGTTGGGTGGCTCCTTGTTCTTTTTTTGGTCACAGGTAAAAGACATTGTTTTATTGTTCTATTCATATGATGCATGTAATATGATAATATTAATAATTCAGCCAGGAATTTGATCAACTTTTGTAAAAATTTGACTAATCCTTCTTTAGAATCTGTGTTTGATTCTCTAGCCTTTCAACCTGATGGAGGAATCTTCCTTGTCTCTTAAAACCAGTTCCAGTTATATTTTATTAGTGCCCCATTTCCAGCTACTATCAAGGCAGTTCAGCTTTACATCTCTGTAAAATGAAGTTCATGGTAATTAATTGACAGAAACGATGAAATACTGTGCATAAGCCTTGTGAGGCTAGCTCAGCACAAAAGTGAACTCAAAAGTCATTATGTTTTTCCCTACATAACTTGAAACAAATATTCTGCAACCTTCCTGCCACTACCAGCGTTTCTTAAAATAATTGTTTCATTTTGAGATCAGTTTAAAGATGAATACTTGCTCCTCCTTCTGAGGCTGACAAGTTTCATTTCACCCATGACAGCCTCCAGCTGTTAAACAGAAGTATGAATCAAACGTGGACCACTGATGTGAAAATCCAATTCCATTGCTTTGAAAAAAGAAACAAGTTAGACTGTTATTATAGCAATCATATTTTATTACCATGTTAGTATTTGTAGGAAAGTGGCCCCCACACTAATAAACAAAAGCACTTAATGTTGGGCTATATCATTTGACATCTGTGTACATAAAAATGTCAGGCAGGTGAAATAACCACTGCTCTAATTGAACTGACCCATAGGAAACAACACACTGCAACATTCCAGATCTCTATGACAATGCATTTCAGTCCCTTTAAACTGAAATGCAGTTTATTTCAGACTAGATATAAAGAAAAGATTGTTTTTGGTGAGGGTGGTGAAACCAGAGAGTTGGTGCACAGAGATATTCAGTGTGAGGCTAGACGGGGGTCTGAGCAACCTGTTGTAGTTGAAGATGTCCCTTCTCATTGCAGGGAGGTTAGACTATACAACCATAAATGTCCCTTTCAACCCAAACCATTGTGTCCCTCTGTGATTCTCTACCTATCAGAGGGATTCAAGAAGTGCTGTCACTAATAAGAGGCAGATTTTATGTCCTTCATGACTTTACTCACATTGGACAAGGGATGACCTGTATTCTGCTGAAAATACTCACTATTAAATATTTATTGAATATTTTCTTCAAAAAATAAGATTCCACTGTAACTGGGATTTAGGTCTTTTCTACATTGTCCTATATCTGAGAAGAGGCAGAACAGGTGAGCAGACACCAGCACTGCCACCAGTATTTGTGTCCGGTATTGCCACACCAGTGATGGCAGTAGCCACCAGTATCAGATTGGCTAATGCTTCTGAAATTATTCAGACATCTCAGTGGGAAAAAAAGCACACTTAGTAGAGCTCTGGTTGCTCTGTATGGTCTCTATTGGCCTCTGCCAATATGTAAAAGCAGAGAATAATTCACAAGCTTATTTAACCTAACTATAGGATCAAGCAACCATAATTGACCACTGAAGTTATCTTCCTCTTTGACAGTACAAGGGGTTGGAAATTTTTTTGTTTGGATTTGTTTTGTTTTGTTTTGTTTTGTTTTGTTTTGTTTGTTTGTTTGTGTTTTTTTTTTTGGGGGGGGGTTGTTTTTTTTGGTTTTTTTTTTTTAGTTTTTTTCAAAAATATNTGGTTTTTTTTTTTTAATTTTGTGCAAAAAAATTAAAGTTTGTCCTTTGTTTAATGTTCCATTTGCTCTGACACATAGCAACCCCAGCATGGTAGGTAAACAGCAGTAGAGTAGCTGCAGAAATGAAACAGCTACAGTTTGCATCATTTTCAGCCTGCATTTAGATTATATCCAGATGTCTGCAAGGGTCACTGTGAAGGAAGTGTCCTCTGCCTCTTACTTGAAGGAAAATTACAAGGTCCTGAATTTCACCTCAAAATGTACAGGGCTGCCCACAGCTCTCCATGCAACCTGAAACACAATTTTATGCTGGTTGCATTTGTCCCCTTAAGGATATACCAGTCAAATAGAAAACTCTCTTGTTCAGCATACATTGAAAAATATGAGTTTTTACCACATAAAATCAGTACATGTGGCAGTCAGGGTAAAATGAGAAATGAAATAGAGCAAGCATAAACAAATGAAAAACACTATGGTGGTCTGTTGTGTGTGAGTTAAGAACTCTGTTGAGCTCTCATGACCAGGCTCCAGCAGTGGTGGGAGCTGGGGGAGTCTCTGTGCAGGCGGCTGGGGCTGCCCCGTGCTGGGCACAGCCAGGCAGTCATCTCTGATCCACCCACTGCAGGGCACGACTGAGCCCTCAGGCAAGGGAGGTTGCCTTGGGGAAAGTGTTTTAGAAAGTGTATATATAAAGAGAGTCAACGGTTCAGAAATGCAATATATTTGTAGAGAATTCTGCTTCTCTTTTGTACAGATGATCAGTTGAACTTGACATCTTGATCTAGCTTTAGGTATTTAAATAAGAGACTTACTATGAAGTGCAACCAACCTTATCAACACTCTTTAGATGTAACTATTTCTCCCTCTCTGTAAAAAGACTTAGCACAATAATATTCCTAACTGAACAAATCCATACCTAAAATGAGTTAGAGGCAAGTCAGAGCCCTTTTTCATCATCTGAAGAGAAAAAAAAAAAAAAGCTCCAAACAGTAACAGGCACTTTAGATAGATGGAGTTTATGGCTTCTATACAAATTTATCCACCTTCTCATTCAACGTCTTAAGTACTTAAAGGGGCAATTCCCTCCTCCCATCAGCATTTACTAATTCCTTAAGATGTTCTTTCCTCTTCAGTTTGTATCACATAATGTAGCAAACACTGGTTAGAAGGAGGTATTGAAGCATTTAAGGCCAGGTTGGATGAGGTTTTGAGCAATCTGATCTAGTGGAAGGTTCCATGCCAATGGCAGGTCAGTTGGAACTAGAAGATTTTTAAGGTCCTTTTCAATCCCAATGATTAAGTGGTTCTATAATTCTATAATTTATTATCAAGTCAATTAGGTGCATGGTCGACAAATGCTTGCTGTTATTAATTAATCATTTCTATGATGCTTTGACCTGACAGGTAGGCAAACATGAATGTATTATTACTCATTATATCACATGTAAAATTACCAGTTTTTCCAAATCTAGACATCAGAAATGAAATCTTAAAGTTACAGTTTGGTTTTGTTGTCTTTCTCAGTATTACAGAGTGTTTTGAATGCAAAAATACAGCTACATACACATATTTGAATACCTTACGCATTAGCCCTTTTGGAATCTTAAAAAAAATACACTAATTTACATATATTTTCTAAAATAAAGAACTGTTGATATTATTTATCTAAAATCATTGAAGGGGAAACAGAGGGTCGCCCAGCTGGTTGATTGCCATCCACACTGAACCCTGGCACAATACTATTTGCTACATGGCAACAGCTTCCCAGGTACCATGTGAGAACTTCCACAACTGCACAGACTCAGACTCTTCAGCCCATGAGCACTTCAATATACACACCCATGGAAGCAGAAAATAGGAACAGAAAGAGGAAAAAGAAGTTTGTGTTGTTTTATGAAAACAGTTTAAATGCTGTTTTCTGACTCTCATTTCCTTCCCCAGGTAGGCAAGGAAGGAGTGTCTCATGGTGCACAGGATATTATATTCAGGTGGTAGCATTAAAGTAGCATATAAAGCCTAACAAACAAATGTCCTACGCACAGCCACAGCTTTTGTTTCTTCAGGCTGTCCCAGCCACCAACTGTATAATTCATGTTCAAAAATTAGGTTCTAGGCCTCACCATTGAAAAATCTGAAGGTATTTTTCAGTCCACTTTTCTCTGAGCCTATTGAATGTATTTGATGAACAAATTATGAGTAGAATTTTAAAAGAAATCAAAAGTTACAGGTGACAGTAGTCATTTAGTTCTGAACTACTTACAGAAGTATTATCCACATGACTTTAGAAAAGCTCTGCCACTGTCACTGTGCTTCCATGATTGCCAGAATGGAAGTATGTTATTTAAAAAACCCACAGGATTGTTGGGTTTTGTTTTTTTTTTCATAAACTACACTCAAGCCTTTGAGTTCCAAATAAATATACTTTACATATGCTATTATGATTTAGCAGCATTTCACTGTGACAGTGGCAACTTTTAATGATCAGGAAAAATGTAAAGATAGATCAAATAAACATATTACTTAAGCACATGAAAAAAATATAAAAAACATATTTGTGAAATGAGAAAATATTAATTCCACAAATTCTTGACCACAAAAATGTGTTTTTGACATACTGCAAGGAAAAAAGTCCAAATATTATATATTTTATATGTATAAAATACAATAGAAAAAATAAAACTCTATAACAAAGTAAGTGTCCAATAGACAAAAAAAAAAAAATAATTCTAACACAGATTTTAATTGAAGTAGGTTCCATAATTCTAGAATGAGCAGTTTTTACATACACATACATACACACACACACACACACACATATATATATATATATATATATCTGTAGTAAGCAAAATAAATCGAACTTTTGTACAAGTAGTAAAAGAGACAAAATATTGAAAACAAACCTTAGGAAAATTCTGACATAAGCGTTCTTATGCCTTTCCCCTCTTATTTGATCAACAACAACAACAAATAAAAGTCTATTTCATGTCTGAAAACTAAATTAGCCATAGTCACAAAGTATTAATGTCTGTTATAAGTTTCCATGCCTTAATATTCAAGGATATTCAATTGGTATTATAATCCACCTCTGCATTCCATAAATCTAAATTTTCTGCTGCTGCTTCTTCAGACATTGTATACGGAAAAACACCCTCAGCTGTCTTTTCCTTTTACTTCTTTGCTGGTTTTGTCCAGGATAGAGTTAATTTTCTTCATAGCAGCTAGTAAAGGGCTACATTTGGGACTTGTGCTGGAAACCATGTTAATATTATAGAGAGTATGCTATTGCTCAGCAGTGCTTACATACATCAGAGTCCTTTTCTGCTTCCCACACCACAACATCAGTGAGCTGCAGGGGCACAAGAAGGTGTGAGGGAACACAGCCAGGACAGCTGACCCCAACATACTCAAGAGATATTTCACATCATATGTATGCTCAGCATAGAAAGCTGGGGGAAGAAGCAAGAAGAGGGGACATTTAGAGAAATGGTGTTTGTCTTCTTAAGTCACCATTTTGCATGATGAAGCCCAGATTCCCTGGAGATAGCTGAACACCTGCCTGTCCATAGGAAGTGGTGAATGAATTCTTTGGTTTGCTTTGCTTGTATGCATGGCTTTTGCTTGGACTTCTTTCTCAACTCATGAGTTTTCTCAGTTTTATTCATGCAATTCTTTCCCCCATTCCTCTGAGCAGGGAGTGACTGAGTGGCTGGGTGGGCCCTAGTTTGCCAGCTGGTGTCAATCAACAGCTTCTGTTGGTAAGCTTTTGTGTATGGTGTTTGGAAAGGAAAAAAGGGAAAAGAATAAAATGCTTGTCCTGCTTCAGGGAGTGGTATGGTACGCTGGACACAGGAGGAAGAATCATCTGATTCCATCAATGGTTTTAACATATCTGAACAAGATATTATCTCTATTAATAATTAAGGCTTCAAGCTTCCAATCTAAATGGCAAGGTATTATTAATGATATTCTCAAAACTGCAGAAAAAATAATTTAAAAACACAAACAAACAACAATCTAACAATTTTAATATGCATAGTTTGAATTCCTTTCTGTTTCATCATCCTGTCTCCCCCAATAAGTGTGTGGCAAAATAAAATATAGCTAGAACACTAGCTTACAAAGCCAGGACCTTAGTATACAGTAACTAAATTCTACATCTCATCTTCAAAATTTAGGAAGTCTATGAACAAAATTTCCTTTATACCACATACATCAGTAGGTAGGTTGAAAAGTGTTTGTTTCTCTCAAAGGATGGATTTGCAGAAAAGAGAACAATCAGTATCTGTTTCTTTCTTGATGATCTATTTAAGAAAAATAACAATTGATCAATAAGTCATATCCATGAAGAAGAGAAATTAAAATTTTGCATGTAATGTTTACCTTGGCCTTGCCCAGCATTTCAGATTGAGATTTCACAACTCTAAAAGTATCTAAGCACCTTTTGTTTTTTAAATTTAGATACTAAATGGAATCTCAAAACACTTGTACTTGAAATATTTAAATTCTTATAAAAAAGGAGAAATTCTTAAATTCTTTGGTCAAATATGTATGAGTGCGTACTGACTAGCCCAAATGGTGCATTTTCTGAGTGTTCAATTTATGATTGTATACAATCAGTAAGATATAAAAGATATATTTTTAGCACTAACTGTGCGCATGGTTAAAGATAACCTATGGTTTTACTGGTATATGCTTCATGGGGATACAGTTTCACTGTAGGAATATAGAAGCCTAGGGACACGGAGACATCCCCAAACAAACTGAATAGCTCTTGGCTGAGAAAATCATGGATACACTGAAACGAAAGTAAAGATCTAATCAAAGTGGTCGGTGGACATAAGTATGAATGAACAAGTCCAAGGATTTAGATGTAATGTTTCCTTAAATTAAGGCCTCAGTTGCAATGCAATTTCTGAAGTTTATATGGGCCCAAGAAAAACACTTCAAAAATCAATTTGTTGTTAGTTATCTAAAACATTAACTTTCTAATTTTAGCTCCAATTGTAAAAAAAATCCAAACAACAACCAACCAACAAAACAAATTAAGCCAAGAAAAGTGTCCATAATAATGTAATTAAAATTGTTATACACATTTTCCAATGTCTACCCTTTCTCTCATGTGTAACATGTTAGATTCATTCTTCCACTGCATATTATTATTACCACTTAGTTACAGAATACAAAAATAGTATAACAATCATATATCATGCAGACCTACAAAGAAAAATGAAAGCAAAACAATGTAGACAACAGTTACATGGTTAGTAGACCACTTGTGTTGCAGATAAAAAAGTTAAAACCAAACTCGAGGCAGGTCAAGAAAAGCCCAGACTAAGCAGGTCTGACAACTTTGTTCCCACACAGTTTGTACAAAGTCAGCAATGGGACAAATACTATAGAATGTAAATAATTTTAGTAACCCATATATGAATGAATATAAATATGATCATTCTTATGGGTTTTTTTTTTCTGTTTACTATTACTGTGCATCTACTATTCTCTTCACTCCATTTTTTATTTCTCATCCATTATGACCAAAGGTAAAGCAAGACGTGTTTAGGGTTACTGCTGTGTAGGGATATATAACCAAAACCTCCATGGACAGAATAATAGAAAGAATAGCATGCAATATCTAATTTGGAAAGTCATTAAGGATCCTTTCAAAGGTTAACCATTTTTCTTTGTTAATCTGTTTACATCATATCTACACTTTGCAATGCTGGAGTTATCCAGAGCAGTTCCAAAGGCATCTTATAAAACACTGTTCATGGCACAGAAAATTATCTTAAACTAATAATTCAAATTCTGAAACCAGTCTGACTGTATGAGTAAGGTTCTGGGTCCAGAATATTTCAAGCAAGGATATTCTGGTCAAACTTATTACTCTAGACAGTGAGTAATTTGTCTCTCATTTCAAAAGTAGCTAGACGTGTTTAGATTTCAGGTTTTCAACATTTCTGAGCTTTCTCTGTGGGTCGGTGCTTTTTTGGAGATGATCCAAAGTTTCTAAAATTTCTAAATCCACTAAGTTAAGCATATCAAAACTCAAGTCAAGGATCTGTAGTATACTATGATCTGATGGCTTTTTGACTGATGTCAGGGAAACTGTATTTGGAATGGGTTTTTCCTCTGCCTAACCAAGAATAAATGGCAAGTGTCAAAGTGTGATGTAAGGAGAGTGTGCTGATGGATTAACTATCTTTTAATTGATATTTTAAGCCATGCTTGCTTTTCTTCTTTCTGACTTTTTTTTTTTTTTTCCTGCTTTTTGCCATTCTGGATTTATAATAACTAAACACAGACCTGAATAAACATTTGTTGAATTAAAATACTAAATATGTCAATAATACATTAAATATATCCAGTTTTATTCTAAATCAGCTAACCCTGCACGACCTTTTGACATTTTTATTCATCCTACACTACAAATAAATTAAGCTGATATAAAACTTTCTTGTATGTATGTTTTATGTCTTGGCAAGGGGTAATATATATAAAAAGGGGTAATTTGAATTTGACTTAAATTAGAACTAACTTCTAGAATGTTACTTTAATTAGTTAACAAAATTAGAACAACTAACCATAAATTTAAAACATTATTTCTGTTGTTAAGAACTCTAAACTGACTCCTATTTCAGAGCAGAAATTAGTATTATTTGTATAGTATTATTAGTATATCATTTAGTAGAATTGTATTATTGCTGCCCTGTTTTTTCAGACACTGAACAGAAAAATATCTGATCTTATCTAGGCAAAAGGAAGGGAAGAAGCAAAGTTACTCTGTCCCAAGTTAGCTATCATCTCATTAAGGAACACAGTACCCAAATAGTTTACATACTGGTAGCATCTGCTTCTTAAGAAAGGAGACAATTGTAAAACCATACCTCTCAAACTCAGCTTCAAACCAACAAAAAGCCCAACATTAGATGGCAGAATATGCTATCCCAGTTCTTCTTTTAAAGATGAAAGAGGGCTTAAAACTGGGTCAATCAAAGACAAGATGTAAATTAGTCTAATATCTCATAATTTGAGAATAGTTTTTCTCTCCTCTTTTGGCCTTACTGTTTTGGATTAAAAAGTATTACTGCTGTTTCTCACAGGTTTACATAACCGTCTTTAGTTGCAAGCACCACTGACCATGAAAAAGGAGAACACTGTGACCTTCACTCAATGTTATACAATGATCCTCAATTTCAGAATTGTCTCCTTTTTAATTCAGCAACTCCAGAACATGTCTTTCAGAAAAGCAATCTTAGTGAGTTAGTACACAGGTAGGAGAGATTTTATTACCCACACTGGTCTCATTTTATTTTGGTTTCTCTTCATTAATTGCAAATATACAACAGAAACAGTTCTGCTCCACAGAAATGCACTAACCTCCTACTGAGTACTATGATTCGATGTAATTTTGAAATTATAGCACTGTTACACATTTTTCTGTAATAAAATGTGGTACTCAAAGGCAAAGCAGAAATATCATTGCCTAACGCCACATGCAGGATAGAAAAATAGAAAGAAAATGCAGTAAGTTGAAAAATACCAGAGATCTTTGTATTATCAAGCAATGGTAGATTATTGACCCTATTCATTCACTGGTTGTCAAAGAAATCCCTACACAAACTGTCTGTTCACAATAGGACATGGTGAAGTGATTTTCCTCAAGGAGTAATCCTCTTTTGACACCACACACAATTTACTTAGATCAAAAGAGGAAGGGAAGACACTGATCTCTTCTCTGTGGTGACCAGTGATTAAACCCACAGAAATGGCCTGAAGTTATGTCAGGAGAGGTTTAGGTTGGATATTATATAAAGGTTTTTCACCCAGAGAGTGTTTGGGTCCTGGAACAGTCCGGCCAGGGAAATGGTCACAGCATCAAGCCTGTCTGAGTTCAAGAAGCATTTGGACAGTACTCTTGGGCTAAAATTTGACAGGAATAAAAGAAGGTATATTATCCAGAGGAGAAAAAAATCCCATTAAAATTCACTGTCTCTTTTACTTGATATTTTGCAGCTTTAAAAGACATAGAATTTAACATTCTTGTTAAAGCAAGTAATTTTCAATTTGTCAAACGCCTAGAGAAACCTCTAAATCAACCTAGTGAGGAAAAGAAGAGAGAAAAAGTAATCTACCACTATTGGACAAATGATACTGTGCAGCCATATAAGCTTTTAGTAAATTAAGATAAAGAATTTTAAGTTATTTCTCCATGACTTTTTGATAATTGTGTTCAATTACTCTTCATTCACTAATCAAAGAAAAGGCATTAAAAATATTAGAAGACTCTACTGGAAAGTACAACTATCATTCTTTGAAACTCATAATATGCTGTTTTAAACACTGAGTTTTTATGTAGCACACTCCTTTTCTTCTGTATACTGAAGAGGATTTTTCCTTAGCTTCTCACACTTTGAATTCCTCAGTGTTTTTTAAACACTGGTTTCCCAAGGGATGTGCGAAGCTTCTTAAAAGGAAAGAAGCAGACTGAAAACCAAAAGAAGCAACTCTACATAAATATCTTGGTGCATACAAAAAAGCAAAAGCGCAGAAGGCATAAATATTAAGAATTTGAGCTGGATGCTATTACAGGCTCATTTTATAGCATCATGGAATCATGAAGTTTGGAAAGGATGTCCAGGATTGTTGAGTCCAACCTTCGATCAAAGACCACCATGTCAACTAAACTACAGCAATACATGTCATGTCTGATTGTTTACTGAACACTTCCAGGGATGGTGACGCCACCACATCCCTGGGCAGCCTATTCCAATGTTTAATGACCCTTTCTATGAAGAAATCCCTCCTGATGTCCAACCTGAATCTCCCCTGCTGCAGCTGCCCTCCCACTAGTTGCCTGGGAGAAGAGACTGATACCTATCCGGCTACAGCCTCCCTTCAGGTAGTTGTAGAGAGTGATATGGTCTTCCCTGAGCCTCCTTTTCTCCAGGCTAAACAAACTCAGCTCCCTCAGCTACTTCTCATATGACACTTCAACATTTCTGTTGCCCTTGTCTGGACCTGTTCCAGCAGGTGAAACCTCACTTCAAGTCCTGTGTTCCTTTCTTGAAGTGAGGAACCCAAAAAGGAACACAGGACTTGAAGTGAGGTTTCACCAGTGCCAAGCACAGAGGGACAATCACTGCCCTGGTCCTGCTGGCTACAGTTTTTGATACAGGTCAGGATGCCATTGGCCTTCTTGGCCATGACACACTTGTGGCTCATGTTCAGCAGCTGTCAAACAGCACCCTCGGGTCCTTTTGTGCCAGGCAGCTTTTCAGCCACTCTGCCCCCAGCCTGTAGTGTTGCATGGGGTTGTTGTCACCCAAGGGCAGGACTTGGCACTTGGTCTTGTTGAACCTCATACAACTGGCTTTGGCTCATCCATCCAGCCTGTCCAGCCTGTCCTGTCCCTCAATCAACACTCACACCCTACTTGCTGCTGTCTGCAAACTGACTCATGATACATTTGATCCTCTCATCCAGATCATCAATAAAGATAATAAACAGGACAGGCCTCAGTATTAAGTCCTGGGGAACACCCACTTGTGACAGGCCAGTGGCTGGATGTAACTCCATTTACCACCACTCTCTGGGATTGGCCAGCCCTCCAATTTTCGTACTTGTCCAAGACATGGGCTGCCAGTTTCTCCAGGAAAATGCTGTGGGAGACAGTATAAAATGCTTTACTTGAAGTCCAGATAGATTATATCCATAGCATTTTCCTCCTCTACAAGGCAGATCACCTGGTCATAAAAGAAGATCAGCATATTGTCTGGCCACTTACAAAATTTCACAAAGATAAGGCAAACAAGACAGCACTCCAGGAGGCCTAGATAGCTGTGAACACATTGTCCTTTGAGGAGTTTGGTTGGCTAAGTTAGAGCTGAGCTGGCTGAGTTCAAGGACCAGTCCTCTGATAGAAAGAAGTGAAAAAAGATAGAACTGAGGTCCTGCCCCTTCTTCTTTGGGAAGTGCTATTAAGCTGGGGCTATACCACTGGTCTAATCCATGATGGGTTACAGCTGTGCAGTAGCTGTGCCTGTGCTCTGTCTTGGACCTCCCAATGCTGACCCTGGCTTGGCTTCCTTGGCTTGGCCTCAAATCTGCCTCCACACTGAGGCTTTCCCAGATGATGGCTGGACTGCTTCTGATCCTGATCACTGACCCTGGCCCTGACCCTGATATAGACTTGTCATCTGACATCTTGACTCCTTTTTGGGCAGTGCTTGCTTACACCTGCATTAATATTGCTCATCTCACTTAGCTTGCAACACAGCAAGCCCTCACTGTTTTGGTATAGGCAAAAGGAAATACTGAAGAGCTAAAAGGACACAACAGAAGAAATGGAGAAATTATATATATATGATAAATTTTAAATCCACCTTTCTACCATTTTTTCTGAAGGACTAGAATTCTTTAGGACTGATGCGCAAGACTTTGACAAAATTAAACGGTATGATCCATATTATCTTGAGAATAATTCAGATGTAAAAGAGATCACAGGAATAGATGAAACACATCTCACATGTAATTATTAAGACATTAAAGCATGAGGTTAGTCAGTGAGAAACAAGATAATATCCTATAATATTTTTTAACCATAGTCATGCAGTTTTGGCACAGTTAGACCAGGATATCTACTCATCCTCTGAGTGACCACCACAAAATTAGGACTGATGCTTCAAAGACAGTAGATCACTTTCCCAGCTGTGATAACATGGATAATTACCAATCAGGCTAGTAGAGTTCATATACTTCATCTTACATCCCTGCCCACCTTAGATGATGCTAGAAAAGAAACCAAATATGAGAAACTACTGTGGAAAAAGATCTCTGAGATGGTATAATGAGTAATTATTCCACATCCACTACAGAGACACAAAAATATTGTTTCACAAGAGGTATTAAATCCTAGAGAAAACAAATGCAAAAAAACAAAAAAAAACCAAACCAAACCAAAACAAAACAAAAAAAACAGCCCAAAATCCCCAAAAAACCAAACCAAACCCAAAAATCAACAAAAAACTTCCACAAATCGTAATAATGATTTTTATAATATTTTCCTGATAAGTTTTCTGTGAGATAAGACCAAGGGAAAAATATTTATAAGTGTCCTAATTACAGTGGCTGGCACCAGTTTATTACTGTCTGTGTCATTTCTGATGGACACTTAATGGGTTGTTTGCAGCAGCTGCCCAGGGTACACCTGACACCTCAGGCTACAAGCTGGATGTTAAAAAGCTCTGGGAGACAGGAGTATCTCTGTCTTCACATCAGTGACTAAAGTGTGATAACTCCCCTTCAGGGAGGCATTAGCACCTTCACACCCAGCCTGAGGGGTCATGTCTGCTAATGGGCCATCAAGGATTCCCAAAATATGCCATGACTTACCTCACAGAGTAAATCACCCATTATGAAACTCCACACTCTGGGGGGAGGTACTGGGCATTTCAACCTGAACCTAAGCATACATAATCTTGGGGTTTGGGAACTTCTGGTACCACTCGTCAGATCCACAGGAAGACCAGAACCTCAACAGGACTGCAACTGCCACTCTCAACCAGATTGTGACCATCATCTTCACCAATAGGTTTTCCTTTCCTTTTACTTTGTACTCATGGGGACCACGTGGTGCTCAGCATAGGGACTGGTGAGCTCCACTCTGTTTGTGCCCCAGGGTGTTGGGTTATATATCTGTTTCTTGTAGGTTAAAACAATTTTTTTCTTTGTATCATTGTATTTATTCTCGTATTTTTATTAAAATTTAACTCTGACTTGTAACATCTTTTTGAGCTGGGTTTATTTCTCCTGCCAGTTTACCTTTAAACCAGCACAATGAACTGCCAAAAAAAGTAAATAAATTCAAATTTTAACAGAAAAAACTACATTTGAAGTAACCCATGTTATGAAATTAAATGTGTCATATTCTTGCAACTCTATTAGAGTGCCTTTACAAGGTTACAGACGGGAAGAAACACAAAGCAACTCATAATTAACCCCTGGATCCATTTCATTTTATGCTTTTTCAGAGTGTGTAGGAAAAAAAAAATGCCAAGTTTCAGTTATCTTTGTGAAGAAATGTATTCTTATCACACATGCAGGATTTAAAGTCAGTTTCTGTTTCTCAGGCATTGAAAAAAGTTTATGGTGTATGTAGTTCTTTATTACAAAGCTTGATCTTCACCCTGACAGTCAGTGCTATGACCTGGAGATCACACCAGATTTGGTTATATTTGCTTTATAATGAGTCACCTTTGATCAGCACAAAGAGTTAGCTTGTTTCCCACCAATATTTGTTACTGCATTTCAGCAAACAGAACAAGGTAACAGGGTTATCCCAAGAGGATGCTGAAAAATGCACGGCATAACCACTGTAAATTTATGTATTTATATTGTGTTGCCCTCTGTGAGAGCCTTTAAGCAGGATAAAGAATTCTGACAAAAGAAATTTTAAGTCAGTCACTGTGAAGAAAATTTGGGCTTTGATTTTCATAGGTTTAGATTTAGGCTTTGTTTTGATGCATGTACATGGTAAAATATGTGATTGATTTAATAGGATGAAAATGGATTAATTACAAGTAGAGTAATAAATGTGATGTTCCAATGAACAACTGGACTTGGGTTATACCAGACATTTGCACCTTAATAAATTTGTGTAGTTTTTTACAAAGGAAAAAAAAAAAAATTCCTTGAATTTTCTTGCCCAGAGTTTATTCTAAAGTGCTTATAATTTATTACTGGATAAATCAATTCTGCAGACTTTTTCCTGAGATATGTACCATGATGCAAGTGCTTCAAGTCAGTCGGATGTGTGTTTTGACCTAAAAACTTTCTAGTTCTGTTAGCACAGTGCTGCATTCACAATTCAGCTCCATGCTTCTGAATCAAAACTGGCATTCCAGATAATGTGGAGGACAAACATACGGAAATTACACACACATAAATCCTAAAGCAGACTTTAGAAGTGCACTTCTGGAGTCAAATTCAGGCTCTGCTACAGCGCAGTTCCAACATGAAATATCTCCCTATTTTTCAAGATGCTAACTGTTTCCTGAGGCTCTGAGCAGTCTATTTACAAATGTGAGGGTGCAAGCCATCTTACTGTTTGCTTATAACATTTAGAAAAGTTTGTCTAAGGCTAAATCTTGACCAATCACTAGGTTTTCAGGGATGCCATTCAAGCAAGAATGACCCTTACTGTAACCTCCACAAATAATCAGGAATTCTGCAATTGCAGTCTCACAGTTCTGACTTTTGGGAATAAGAATTCTGAAATAAAATGTGACAAGCATTTTGTTCATCACAGAAATTAATATTGCAGAATTTTTTCATGTTTTAATTCAAAATTGAACCACTACATTCTGGGATAGAAACTTAATATTAATTTGCTGTTTTCTCAATTTTCCATAAATCAAACTAAAATTGTTATGGTCACCTTTTGATATAGATAAAGTTAAACCAAGAAACAGTTGAGTAGGCTTGTTTGACATTCATAATATGTAACAGAAGGTAGTATTGTTCAGTTTTTGTACAGGGAGACTACTTACATGGGGGAGGGAAATTAGTTTCTTCCTCTGACTTGATCAGATGCCTGTAACTACCATTGTTATGAGACTACTGTAGCTAGTAGAATAGTAACACTCTGAAATTATTATTTTTTTTTTTTAAGAATTTTTTTTTTTAATTCCTTATCACTAGGTCAGAAAATTATAGCTGAATGGATCCAACCTGCTGTTTAGGGCATTGTCCTAGGAGGAAAGCCAAGAGCTTTTGTGCATCTCCAATATGTTGCTAGATAGCTTTATGGCAACTTGAACAATTTATGCAAGAAAACCAAACATACTACTCAATTTAATATTCCAGGTGACATTACAGTCACAAAAGAGAAATTTCAATTTTAAATCTGTGAAAATATTCTAATATCAGGCATCTTTACCTCTCTTCTTCACCACGCTTTTTACTCCCTATATATTCCTTTTTCACTCTTTATCTATCCTCATATATTTATACTTCTTATATATTTAAAACAAGGATGCATTATAGGACTCTCATAAAATAGCACTCTTTTAAGTTTCCCAGGTTGAATAGAACTTCGGTGCAGAAATTGGTGTTGTACATACGAACTATATGAAATGATAAATTTTGCCAACCTTTTCTGTTATAAAACAAGGGCTAACAGAGACCTTTCTAAGGGACTGTCAAAATAATCATGTGAACTACACCATCACTTTATAGTCTTAACCTGTCGTCTAATAATTTTCATCTCTTTTTCCAGCTTTCTTTATGTTGTGAAGAATGCAAACATATGTATTTAAGAGAAGGCTTAATGCTGCCAGACTACTTTCTTTAAATTATCACTTCTACTTATTTTGTTGTTGTTGTTGTTGGGGGTTTTTTGTTTTGTTTTGGGGTTTTTTTGGGGGGAGGGGTAGGTTTAATTTTTTTGTGTGTGGATTTTTCTGTCACAAACACACTGAAATCTTTCTTGCAATTGTCAATGTGTGAAGGACTGGGCCTGCTCTTCTCTGCTTGGTGACACCAGGTGTACAACAGTGAGAAGCAAGGGGTGTGTGTTTTGTACTGGTATTGCATGTATATTCTTTTATGAGGTCTCAAAAGCCCTGTTTCTTTTGGATACAAAGTTGTTGCTTTTCCTCAGCTAAGCAATTACAGGTAATGGTGTGCAGCCCTTTGTCTGTGGGGAATTCTAAATAGCTATACAAGCATTCAAGCCATTGTAATTAAGCTTTTATGAGGGCTTTTTCCCCCATTAAAATACTGTGAAATAGAATCTGACAAGGCTTTTTTCTTTCCTTTTTTTTAAAGGTCACAAGTTAAAACACTTCCATAATTAGCCTCTAAAATGTGTCTCTAAACAATATGTTTTATTATCATTTGAAAGATATAATTTCCAGAGTAGCTGATTACAATGTTACAGGTAGGGCTACTCAATGCTGTCTAGATTAAGCCCCTTTCATAAATGAACATATATTTTAGACTGAATTTTAGCTTAGTTTATTTTTAAAGTTAAAGCCTTAGCAAAACTGATTTAATCAAGCATCATTTTGTAGTAATGAGAGTGGAAAAGTGGAAAATAATTTTTCCAATGGTTAAAACTACTTTTCCCAGAATATTTATTATAAGTGCTTTTGCTCTTTGTTGTTATACAGATTGACCCTTAGAACCAGAAAGGAAATTGACCCTTAACTCTCTGTAAAAGATATTTTGGGCTTTTTTTATCCTGTGTCCATGAAGAGGCATTCATACTGGTCCACATGCTAAACCCATGCACATGACCAGTTCTACAGCTTTTTAAATATTAAGAACTATAATTGCGTTTGAGTACTCTGTGTACTGGCTATAGAGACTTCATGCCATCTCATCAGTATTATGGCTAATCCTGCTATTCTTCTAATCCAGGGGAACATATTACCCACATCAGCACTGTTTGCAAAGGCCAGTAGAACACAGCTGGGGCTCAGGAGAAATCCATGAATTATAGCTGAGCCCCTATCAATTAAAGAGCCTCCAGCAAGAGTGAATGTGCCAGTAGCCTCTATTGTACAGACAAAATAAATACAAAAGTTTCATGTGATTTTTAAGGGAGAGTAAGTTAATGTGTAGCTGTTTAAAAACAGCTTAAAATGCATAATAATACACAACTACGTCAACAAACTTTTCATCCGGTCTATACAAGAAATTAAAGATGAAAGAAAAAATGTAACTCTATTGTCCCCATAAACACAGATTAACCTATACCATTAGCCAGGACTACTGATGGGTGTGGAGAAAATATTACCAATATGAAAAATCAGGACCAGGTGTGGACTTTTAGCAAAACTATTATTTTAATGTAATGTAAATATATTTTGGTGAGAAATGAGCATTAACTTCTATTAAAACTATAAGGCATTAACAATAACAACATCACTAATTGAGATGTTCCTACTTTTTGTGAGAGAAAAACCACTATGCATTTCCAATATACCTATGATTATCATGCTGTTATTATTAAAAGGTGTCAAAAGGACTAAAATCTTTACTGTTAGACCAGAATAGTCATCTCAGAAATGCTCTAAGCCACAGAAACACAACTGAACCAATAGGGCTGCTGTACTGTATTTAATGTATACCATCTTTAATATGGAATGCAAAATAGCTGCTGGAGTACTGGGAGAATTCCAAAACCATAGTGCAACTCCAGCTAATGGGACAGATTTGTTTCTTCTCCTTTTGCCAAGCATTTTTCCTCATAAGTTTTAGTTACCTGGTGTGCAGCAGATGGGATCTTTTTATTAGTTAGTAGATAACAGCATTTTAAGCCTGAAGTGTTAATAAGCTTGCTGTTAGAGCAAACTGTCATGTCCCTTTAACGTCTCTTTTTCCTTAACTTTCATCCAAAAGGTTTTGTCAGTGAATTATATGCAATTGCTGGCTCAATTATACGCAATTTTTCTGGTTTAAAAATTTTATTTTTAAGCAAACTTTCCTATCTGACTATCCAGGAACCACTCTGACAGTCACACTCCCACCCGCTGGAGACTCACTGTGGGGAGTGAAGGCCTTTCAGAGTGGGCAGCTCCAGTGAGATGACAGGACGGGTCCCTGCTTGAATTCCGGCACACTCCACACTCACACAGTCAGAACAGGCTTCCTTTCCCGTTCAACCCCAGGTTTCCCACAGACATCTGGATCCTTAAAATTTTTTAATCATGGTGCAACAACAGAATAATGGCTCAAGCTGGTGCCTCCAAGGAGGGACTCTCAACAATCGAAGCCCTAGGCTTTTATATCCTCACAGTCTATGCACTGGGGTCTTCCAGCATAGTCCCATCTCCTAACGTGTCTGAGTGTTCAGTCCCCTGGATGGGACACAGATGTCCAGGCCCTCTGTTGTGCAAAGAGTTGGCAGGTACAGCTTCTTGCCTTGGGCTCCACCTCTCAGAGATCACCCTGCAGCTCGAACTGCACCTGCTCACCCAGCTGCCTGTACTGAATGTATTCATCAACATTTGCAACTTTAATTTCTTTACCAAGAGAGAATTGCTCCTTATCTATACTCTCTGTTATTTCCAGTTAAATCTATTGTTCAAAAAGCTTATCAGTTCCTCTCCCATATAGAGTCAGCAGGAGGCAGCAAAAACGAGAACAGAATTGCAGGGCTGGAGGCAACTTTTGCCATCAAAAGGGATGTTCAGAACACTGCCAAAGAGTGTGCACTAATGAAACGAAGCTATAAACTGCAAAGAAGACAAAACAGTCTGCTATGTTGTCTTACTGCAAAACTTACTGAAATAACATGATTGCTTACTAGAGAGAATGACAGCCTTTTAGACCTTGTAGAGATGTTTGTATAGATGTGTGTGAAAGTTATGTACATATGAAAGCTTTTATATTTGCATGTAAATGGGGAAATAATGCAAACTCTAGACTTCTTGACTGCATTATACTATCTTGTGCTGATACAGTTACTTCACAATTTTTTACTTAACTTTTGTTAAATTCTAATTCAAATTATCCAAGAAAATAAGCAGTCTTTGTTTTAGTCCTTACATTCTGTATATATGCTTTACCAGTTCCCTCAAAAAGTGAATTCTGAATTTAGTTAATAAATGTCTGTGACATTTATGCTGAACATTTCAGCAGTTCATCAGTGAGGTTGTATAATACTTCTCTAAAGACTGAAGTAGTAATGTCTAATTATGTATTTTAGGGAAGGGACTTCAGTAGATGACAAAACAGGAACAAAGAGAAGGTAAATATTATAGTCAGGGATGATGTTTTCAATTGTTTTAAATTTGGTAAGCATTGTCTTTTTTACAAATTCTGCTTTCACTTGTATATATCTTTGTCAAGCAGAGGCTGTTTGGGCTTAAATTTTCTCTTCAGGTGTCTGCCTTGGATTTATTTATTCTTGTTTAACTATTATTAAACTGAAATTATTGCATATTCATCTCATTTGCTTTTGAGAGAGCCACAACAAAAATCCAGTTCTCTAAATTAAAAAAAAAAAACACCCAAAAAACCCCCAACTATCTTTCTCATTAGAATGTATTAACATGACCTTCAAAACTTGTATTTGTTGCAAAAGTGACTTTTGTGTCAAGGATGTGCATATTGCTCTTCAATCATCTACAAAAAATGGCCAAATGGGAGGCCTTTGAGAAACAATAATTTCAAGGTGATTTAAAGAACCACGTTTTAGCAAGTACATCCCAAATACCTGCCACATTTAACAAGACCTATGACTTGGAAGTGTGCCATCCCTGAAATCCCCACTCCCAGAGACCAATGAATATCCAGTTTTAGGTGTTGAAATGAAAACTTTTGCCTTTCCTATAAAACTATCTACTCTTCTACCAGGCCTTCCTGAGAGGAGAACCCGGCTGACTGATTCAAACACAGAGGCAAAAAGAGCTGTATTTAAAGGCAAGAAAGTTTGAAAGTAGCAGTAGAGTTTGACAAGAGAGGAAAAAACTTGTATGAAAAAGAAAGATATTGAGATACCTAGGGAGAAGAATGGCAAACAAGCATTCAGAGAGGCTGATATAAATGATTGCTGGAGAGAGAAATGAGAGAAGAAGAGAGACTAGCAGATGGGAGGAATGAACGAATAAGGCAATTGAGGGAAACAAGCTCTCTATGCAGAGTCTAGAACTAAGAAATTACTGTAAAGACATAAAGGTGGGAATATATGACATAACAATGAAGCCACAGAATGAAAGCAGCAAAGAGAGATTTGGAAGAGGATAATTTGGTAAAGAAATTGGATTAAGGTTAGTGAAATGTGTGGTTGGTTGACTCCTGCCATCAACTAAGCATCCAGCAGGCCCTCACGCACTTCATCCCTACTCCAGTAGGATATGAGAGAGTACTGGCAGACAAAAAATAAGTAAAAAACTGGTGAGTTGAGAAAAGAACAGTTAAACAGGTTAAAGGGAATAAAAAGAGAGGAAAAAAAAAATAAAAAAAAACTGATGTGGCGCAAAGGCATCACTCAGTACCACCCAAGTATCTCTTCACCAGCTGAACAATGCCCAGCCAGCCTTCTAGAAATGGCTATTTGGAAAGGCTAGACATAGTTTTTATTGCCAAAACTGATGCTATTTGGCATGGAACATCCATTCAGTCAGTCTGAGTCAGCTGTATCCTCTCCCAAATTCCTGCCCAACCCAAGCCTACTCACTGTGGTGAAAACAAAGCCTGAACACTGCCTAAACACTGTTCAATGACAGTGACAACTCTTGCGTTACCAACATTGTTTTGGTCCCAAGTATGAAACACAGCATCATATGGGCTGTTCTGAACAAAACTAAGATGTGATACATACTATAAGGCAAGGAACAATGGCAGAAAAGAATTGAAACACTGAAAATGAGAAAAAAGATACTTTATAGCAAACCTGACTGAAATTCAGGGCATGTTCTGTTTTTCATAACATCAGCGATGTGGGATACAAGCTCTGCCTCTCCAAGTCTCATACTCTGCCATAAGAAAGCCCATCTTACACATTTGGACTTCTGCTTGAGGACTAGACCAGACATGATGATTATTAACCGTATTTTCAGTGCTTTTGAACTTTCATCCCCATATTCTATATTATACAGATACAACAGAGTAATATTGAAGCAGGCAGCATTGCCTCATATTGTATTTTAAATCTCAACATAAGTAACTTTCATTTTAGCCTCTGCTAATGCATTCGCAAACTACTGAAAACCAGGCCTGGTAGAAGTGAGAAAGGAATGTGACTTCTCAGCACGAATCAGGTTTCCCATGTGACTTCAAAAACATGAAGGAAAAGCTGATATGGCAGCAAAAAGTAGCTTCTTGAATAAAATATATGCCACATGAAATGTCAGCTTAGAGAAACCATACTGTTTTGCTCTTGTTAATTTGATAATTCACTGATTTTATAGCTCCTCTAGCAGAGACACTGAGCATCAGAGCTCAATTCAAAAGCATTAAGCTAGGGAAGATATGCATACTTTTTTTGACACAACTCTTTTGCTTATGCAGGAGAACTTCTTTCATGTTAGAAGCCTGAAGCAGAAAATATTGTGGCAGTGAGGTGACAGAAATCAAGCAAATGTTTGTATTAGCAGAACAATGTGGATTTTGAGATATAATTATTGCTTGATAGTTGAAAACTTTTCAGAATGAAACATTTTAATTGCCATTATGTGTATTAAAACTTGCATTACTTTGATATATGCCAAATTGATATTGTCACTCTTACCTGAGCTCAGATGGATTGTATGATAGAAGTATACATATGAGCCAGAGCACCACGCTTACAATTCCTTCCTTTTCAAGTACACTGACAAAACCCAGCAAATTTAGCGAGGTATTTGCAGATTTTTCTGGATATTTCTTTCTATTTGTATTTTTTTTTAAAAAAGGGTGGTTGAGTAATGATTTTTTTGTTGTTGTTTTTAAGCACAACTTGCTCTATCGGTTTCAGTGATGGGACACATCTGGCTGAATAATCCCCTCCCTCTAGCAACTAGTCTTTTTCTTCCAAAAGTAAGACAGTGTTCATATTTCCATTCTAGTTCCTACTTGTTTTGTTTGTTCCAATTAAAAAAAAAAATATTTCAAGCTTTTAAATGCACATTTATTGAGGAAATTAATACATAGTTCAAGTGTTGTATACATTTTTTGCTTCCTTTTTTCCAAGTGAAGAAGGAGTAGTGGACACAAACTGCTCTGAAGCTGATAAATTAGCTGTCATCTAACAAAACTTCCCTGTTCCAAACATATTTGACACAAGCACTTTGCTGTTGTCCTCAGAAGAGCTGCAGGAATAGATATGTTCCAGAGTGACAGGCTAACAACTGACAGCGAAGTGCTATGCCAGTACAATTGAAATAATTTTCCTAAGTGTTTTGTGATGTACAGAACAAATTCTGAAAAAGGAAAATAGTCCAAGATATTCTATCAAACTCAAGATATTCTCCCACAATGAGGATTTAGAAAACCAGGATCTCAATACATATTCAAGTGCAATATTACCCTCTGTTGAAATTAGAAATCTCCTTGCAGGACATGCAAAGTCTCTGACTCTTTCAAAAGACTTGACAGTGAGGGTATCTATATTCTGTAGCATACCTTCACTGCACAGACCAGTGTCATACTTCTTTCTTCAATTAAAATTATTTTTGTATTCTTTTATGTTCTAGAAATCTGAATTCACCCACCCACAAATTCTGAATGCCTTTGTAGTTAACATACATTTTTTGAACATACTGAGACTTCATTTTGCCAGCCTATTTACTGCCCATATCTATATTTTTAACAGAGCTGTGCACAACAGTTAACCCAAGGAAGCTACATAGAAGTATTAAAGTTTATATTTAAACTTTGTATGAATAGTTAATTTATACAGAATTTTAATTGCTAAAAGCAGGCTGCTTATTTTTAAGTCTTTGACTTTGAAAATAACAGAATTGAATGTCAATTTAGCCTACAGTATGAACACTCACTTTGAATAATCAATAATGTTCCATAATTGTATATGAAAATTATTTAATGGCAGTTTCAGCTTCCTAGTTGGATAACAATTCATTTTAACCATCCATAATTCAATCAGATAACATCTTGTTTTATGTATTTTAATAGATGCTTCCTTCTGGTTATTTTACAAATTATATATGCAAATTATATATTAAATAATTGATGAAGCACCTTGTTTTGCTTGTAGCTACAAGTGATACTTTTCTTCACAAATATATTTAGGCAGCAGTTCTTTTCAAAGCAAGATTTTTGCATAGTATTTTAAAAGATATTTAAACTCCTGCCATGATGAGGGTTTATTTAGAAACACCAAGTATAATTTAGTAACCTGATTTATGAAGAAATTTATACAATATAGTGAAATAGCATTGTTGAAGAAGTTCATTGCATAGGGATACTCATCTTCTCTGAAGATCCAAAACTCTTTAACTCTTGGGCAACTCTATTATTACTTTCTATGATAGGGCAATGTATATCAGGTTAATTAGCCTTCCTGTTTTATTAATGCTTTATATAACTGTTAGAGGTTAATGCTGAAGTTATTTTTTCCTACTTCCCACTTGCATCCTTTAAGATTCAGTAAAAGGGGAAATAGAGTCATTAACCTCTTACTAGACATATGGTAAATGGTGTAATGTAAAATATTATGTCATGCATTATTTACAATTTTGTCTATATACATATATTCATCTTCATCATCATCTTCATGGCTGGGCTTCGCGAACGAAGATTTGAGAAGGGCTCTACCCACGCTTGCTGCAAGTGCGCTGGTGGCTGAAAAGGCCAATGCGCGATAGGCAAGTCTGGTCACAGAAGGCACAATACATATGCAGTTACATAGACATATAGTACGAGCATACTTTTAATATCAAATATTTCAGGATCCATCCCACTGCCAGTGTTCTAAATATTGCTTCCCTCTCTTTTTTTTAAAAAACTGAACATTTATCATATTCCCAGTATTTCTGTAGAAAGAACTTTTAAAGTAAAAATGGCTATTTGCAGACATGCTAGACCCAAAAAGTCTTAGATATTTAAGCTCTGTGTTTCCTTCCCTCATAATTATTACATTAAGTTATAAACAATCCTTACTTTCATTTGAAGACATCCACAATATAAATGCAAACTTGAAAAATGTTTACCTTCTCAAGCTATGAGATTTGAATGAATAAAAAATGAAAAATAGCTTTCATGTTTGAAAAGGCCAGAGGGATCATGATACTGTGTAGGCACTTAGGAAGCTTCTGATTGGCCACTGACAAATGAGAATCATTTCAGTGCCTGTAAATTAATGTAACACAATACAACACGCAAGCACAGAGTAACTTCCTCTACAAACACTGAGATCTTTAGAGAGAACTCCTATAGAAGCTGATGGGAAAGAGGCACCTCCATTTTGCTCTTAGCACACAACAGTCTTTCTCTGAGGAATCTCAATCTTAAATGTAGGTATTTCAAGGGTCTCTATTTTCTTTACAAGGTAAGGGATATATCTACCACTAAATACAGAAGATGCTGAATAGATGCTCACTGAAGGTCAGAAAAGTGCTGCAGATGAATCCTGTCACTATTCAAGCTTGTGTTGCAAAGTTTCATTAAGACCTCAAGAAACAGCAATCTTTGAAAGGCATTGTTATTTGTAAAAGGAAATCCTAAGTTCCACAATTAGGAATTTATCTTTCTAATGGACACAAAGTAGATAGCACTATAAAATGCAATGCTAGTGCATACTCCTTAAAAAATTAGTAAAGATATATCTCTTGATATATGCTGTTCTTTTGTTATCCCTTTTCCTTTCTTTTTTTTTTTTTTTTTAAAGTTATGGTAAACTGATTATGTGAGTGTGAGAATAGGGGAAATGACACCCCAAAGTCCTGTTCAAAACACTTGCAGACAGTAGTGTGTGTTCCAAAATAAAAGTCTGAAAGATGCCACCATTTCTCCATTTGCTTTACTTGCTTTAGCTGGCAGTGAGGCCAATTAAAGAGAGAGATTAATGTTACACTTATTTCTCTAATGCTTTTAAATTTACAGTTCTTGAAGGGGCACAGGCCTGTGAAATTTCTCCAGAACAAGTGTACTTTCCAACAGAATTGGCTGGAATCTTTTCGTTGATTTCTAAGGTCACTCTATTTTAGTGTTTGCACTTTGGTACCATCCTTTTTTATTTTTTTTTTTAATATAGTTTCACGTAATATTTTAAATAATCACAGCAAAGCAGAGACTACATATTGAGAGCCCATAAGCACACAGTATTCAAACCTAGCATCTTTTGATACACAGCTGCCTATAATGACTTGAATGGTTTGTTTTTCATCATGTTTATTGGTGATCGATCCCATCACAAATGCAGTCTCATAAATTAATGAAGGCTAACGTATGCGAGGCTAACGTATGGTAGATTAGACCATAAATTTATAGAGTGAGATAGATTTGACATTGTACAGTTGGGTTTTGGTTTTTTAAAATTTGAGATTGAAAAATATCAGAACAATGAATATTTAGCACTATCTTTTGACCATGATTTGATCCTGACACAGCACATAATAGGCTGTGAAAATTCAAATTCAATAAAAAATGAGTTTTTACAGGGGAAGATTCAATATAGTACAAGGACAAAGAAAAAAAAAAGAAAAAAATTTGGTGGAATTTTTTTCCATTACATTTGCATTTAAAAAATAATTGCATGGAATTAATAGGTTTACCCTGAAATAATTTAGGGAAAAGGTGCTAAAAATAGTTAAATAATAAAATATTTTTGGGAAACAATGAATAAGATAATTTAACTACTAAATGTAATAAGGAGAAATTTATATCATGCCAAGCTATAGATTTAATTACATAAAGATAGTAATTAGCAATAGTTTTTCCTTTTGTATCTGCAACTTGAGATGACCTTTAGCAGTTGTCATATCAGTTTGTTAAGCTCATTGCATACTGGTTTTCAACCAATTTCTAAGTATTGATCTTCTCAAAATGTAAAAGTTTTTAAATAAATTGTTCTTGTATAAGATATAAGAACAATTCAGTCAGAAAATTGGGCTATTAAATACAACTATTTAGTCCAATATTGTCCTTCTTAGAGAAGCAGTCTTTCATGAACTGAAGAACAGAATTTTACTAGTCATCACTTTGCATCAGTCAAACTAAATTTACCAGTAGCCAAATGTCAAGAAATTGCCAGTTTATTTGTAATGTGAGCAATGTATCGGTATGCAACAAACTTCCGTCCTAAAATTTTTAACTTTAGGTTGCAAAGTCCTAAGCCATTTGTGTCAGATACCCAACAAGAAAATAAATAATGACTGCTGTCATTCTTTCTTACACAGAATTAGCAATGTAATCCTGGTTTTGTTATTAATCACTATAGTTTCAACAGCATGTATCATTATTCAACATAATGTGCTGCAACCAATTAATACTTTCTCTGCAAACTCATTTGTTCTTTGGCTCTATGTTGCAGAAATAATTGTAAAGTAGGGGGGCTTTTTATCATCTTCAGGGTGAAGAACTGTTTAGATAAAGTCTGTAACACAGCTTTCAGCAGATCCAATAATCTTACACCAGAATCATGATCTTCAAAACATTTAACATGTGTTTATCTGTTATTGTGAACTACATTTTCAAATAATACAAGAGAAGCCTAAAGTTGTTTTCATGAAGTATAAGAGGCTTTTACTCAATGAATACTTACAGATCTCTTAGTTCACAGACCACTTTGCAAAGTGAGGTTAAGTCACTCACTATTCAGTAACTACTATGAAATGCTAACATGGCTCAATATGAATGCCATATTTTTAAATAATCACTCAGACTTTGTCTGTTAATCTTTCTTGCTATTTCAGAATGTGGACATTCCCTGCAGGTTGTTGAATCATGTAGGGAGCCACTCTCCACACTGCATTTTGAAGAGAGCAAACTCAGGGAATCAGGTCTCCCAGGCACTTCATCCTCACTGCTGCCTTCCACTCCCAGGATTACTGTACTGGCAGATTTGCACACACTACATAAACTGTATAAGCACTTTCATTTTTCACCTGATATGACTTTTCTCACCTCACTGAACTTCCTTGGCATTTACTGTGAGCTTGATGCATTCCTGTGCTCTGTCCTCCTGGTGAGGAGGCCTGGAAGTGTGAGGCTGCCCTGTGGCTGCAGCACAAGGGCTGAGGGCATTAAGGACTGCTGGGGCAGTCTGCTATCTTAACACTCTGCTGTCCCTGGGTTGTACAGGGCCCAAAGACTTGCAGAGGAGCCCAGCAGCAACTCAGCAGTTATGGTCCTGCCTTTCCAATATTCTGTGAAGGGGTGTCCTGAAGACATGTACTCCATTGTTATCCTTTGCATGTGGCAGTAATTGTCTGGCATGTATCAGAGGACTGACTTGAAAATATAAACTGCAAGTTTCTTCTTCTTGACTAGAAAATGGACCTTTTATAAAGACTATGGCTGCCCAATGATGGTATGTCCTTGGGGCTCACTTCATTAGGGATCTGCTTCTCTTGGACATACAGGATGCTTCCTCTGCAATATCTCTGCTGTACAGGTAATATTCAGATGTTTAGAGATAACAATCACCCTCTGACAGAGTTGCTGGGCACAAATATTGACATGAAAACATTTATACAAGAGCCAGCAATCAAAATTATATTTTTATTTACACAATCATAATGCAAACTATAGTCACAGTAGTTTTAGAAAAATCCAAAACCCCTAGGAACACACAGTCTGCAGGCTTATTCTGTGTTAGAATGAGAGTGAATGATGATAGCAAGGGAAATCAAGTAACTTCCTTTGGGAATATACCATATATGAATGATAACACAAGTGGGTAGACTAAACCTTCAACTAATCAGAAGGACACCAACAGACGTAATTGGATTGGCCTTCCCTAAGCAGTTTCATAAAATACAACCCTCTCTTGCTCCTCTGAGAGATCAGCTTCAGACAACCAAGGGAAATATGCTGACTGGATTTGACAACTGTTTGGGGCAGCTTGAGAACTTAGAGCCATGAGAACTGCCTGTCCACGTTTTCTTCCAGTTTACTCTTTCCAACCTTTGCCAAGTGCAAGGCATGGACAAACCAGGACCATATTTTAGTTCAACTATCTTTCCCAGCCTTTTCCCATTTTCTTGCATAAATTAATCATGATTCAGCTGTATCTGGCTCATGGTAAAAGGTTACTGGTTGGCAGGAGTATAATAACTTCATATGTTTCCTTCAGCTGTACCAAAAAGGGGAAAAAACCCAAACCCACCACCAAAAACAAAAAACCAAACAAAAAACCCACACCCAAAACAAACAGAAAACTATCTCCACCCCCCACCCCCCCTCCAGACAAACAAACAAACCCCAGAAAAACCCTCACCCAGCAAAAATCTATTGTTTCCCTGGGGAGTGACACAATATATAATGACTTTTTTTTTTTGCTAAAAGTAAAGCTACCAAGGTACCTATGTCCCAAAGCAATTCTTTTCTACCTTGATCTTTATAAAGGATGGCAGAGCAGCTGAAAGCAAGCTTCCAAGAATGCAGGCAGGTCCAGGAGGAGGAGACTGAGCTATGATTGTACATGACTGAAATTCTGAAATACTCTTCCGCATTCCACAAAGAATTATCAGTAATGTTATTATCACTGGTAACATTTTCTACCTAAGTTCTAACGGAGTTGTGCCACTGTGAAATGCTTTCTGCAGCTGCTCTCAGGTTCTGCTTGGAAGGAAAACAGTGGGAAAGCTGCAGGTCCTGGGACGCACAGGGCATGCTCTTGCAGCATTTGCCATCATGGTATTTGCATTCCATCTACCCCCATAACTCAAGAGGCAAAAGTAAGCTTTCTGATTTATAGAGAGAAAATATTAAAAAGATCTAACATAGAAAAATGGTGAGGGGTGTTAGTATTTAATTTAGTATTTATCTTTTTTTTTTAGAGATTTTCTAATTGCCTTCAAATGACAATATCCACTCTTATCAGTTCTCTGTAGTCAAATTCCCAATTACCTTTTCTGTCTGCATAATTACTAGCAAGAAAAACGATTAAACATTGAAGGCTTACATCTGAAAGAGTAACAAAATACACTTGAATCCAACTGTTTGTATTTTAACCATTTTTATAAGTTTCATATATGTGAAAGTAATGGGAATAATAATGCACTTCTTTGATTTATGTCAAGTCAAAATACAAAGGGAAAAAAAAGGTAATTTACATTTGAAGTAAACAGCAGACTGCCTTATAATAATTTCTTCTATAGCCTGTCTTACTTCTACTTTCTGTAATTACGTGTGGTGTTTGACAGCATGTGCTCTGAGAGTGTAAGCAGAGATCACACAGCTCCCAGAAGTAACTTATAAATAATAAAATAATCACCCATTCAGATACAAACACCAAAGAGATGGATCAACTTTTTTGCTATACCTTGCATAAAAAGTTCCTTTTGAATGCCACACCATCAATGTACAATATTTAAAGCAGAAAATTGTCATGACTCTTTTGTTCCAGTGAGCATACCAAAACACTCACTCTGCATTAAACAATGCACTGCAGAAACACAGAGACAGAATCATATCCCCTAGACATCAGCCTTCAAGAGACTCATTCTCTCTGTACTTGCAGAATAGCACACAATGAGCCTAGGTTTCACTCCACTGAATTCCAGTGTTATTTCATGAGGAATTAATTTATCTGAATACATCTTAGTCATTACATTTACACATTACATTTTGGCTGAACAGAATGGGAGGGCTAAGGGACTCTCATCTTTCAAAATTTAAAAATATCTTCTTTTTCTTGTTTCAAGGCAGACCTGATTAATAGAGAACGAAATCTTAGGATATTACTCAGCTTGCCAGTACAGGGAAAGTGATGTCCAAAAAAACCTAACAACCTCATAGTCCCATAGATAGCATTTTGATACAGGCCTTACACTATACACAGGGAAACAGATGTCATTCTAGAGTACACTAGGCATGCAATGATGGAAGGTGATATTACAATCTCCATCTTCTTCAGAAGCTGAGAATTATAGCAATTCTTAACCATTGATGTGCAAGACTGGAAATAGACAGTCATCAGGACATAGTGTGGCAAGGAGAGGGAAGAATTAGAGCTGTGATTTTAATTGAGGGGAAGAAAAAAGATCAAAAACTATAAACTTAGATATAGAAAATGTTAGGATACCTTCACCATCCCTGGTACTGAATTGATAAACTCTACATGGCACCATTCTTCCTGGATTTCCTAACTTGCCTTGCATCTCTGAGTTCTAAATATCCCGCTATATAAAAATATTGTGCTATATAAAATGCAGGGGTTTTTCTACCTACCATATTTTTCAGGTATTGCACCAACCATATTCTGTTTTTACACCCTGACTACTACCAGTGGAGTTCTAATAAAGGGACAATTGAAAGCATAAGAACCTTTTTAGGACTATACCTTCCTAGCATCTCTCTCTTTTACATTTAAAAGGACTCCGGAAGATATATGCAGCCACTAAAGTAAAGATATAAACAACTTACAGACAGAATTTTTGTGGTTACTCTCTTTGCTGGGCAACATCTTGACTCCTCTTGATTTCAGTTCAATTGCTTTTTTCACTGAGAAAACAAGCAAATAAAGAAAAAGTAATTCATTATTCAACCTCATAAAAAAGACATACAACAGCCAACTCACACATTGCAGTAATACAAAGTTACACAGGACTCCTACATCAGAATGCAACAACTGCAGCTTCTGTGATAATCTAAATAAACTTTTACAAAACCACAACCATTTATCATGTCTCAGACAATGTCCTTTTAAGAGACATTATCAGGACTGGAAATATTTTAAATTCAAGTTTCCTCATGTTCAAAGAAAAGAAAAACCTGTCCTAATTACATGTATGGATTACCTATGTTTGACACTGCATACAACAAAATCTTAAAGATTTTTTTAAATCTTATTTCTTACATAAAATGTACAGAACATTACCTATGCATATTCGAGGATGACAAACTTTAAATGTGATAGTCACATCTGCTTTTATTTGATTCACTCTTCAGCAGTAGACATGTTTTTAGTTCAGTTTCCTAAGGACATTATCAGAGTGTGTTACATTATTTGGCTCACCTAACCCCTTTTGATGCTACAGGACAATTTGAACTGAATTTGAAAGAAGAAAGTAAGAGCTCTCAAAGGGACCAAGTGAGACAGAACTTATGCATGACAGGTTTAATATCTTTTTTTCTCTGTTTAGTCAGCTGAATGGCTGATAAACTCCCAGCCTATCCCTACTAAGTAGTTAGGGCACCATAGAAGGGATCAGGAGCCATGCAAAGACACTAGTGCAGTTACTTATACATTAAGAAACACAGAGGGTACAATTTTAATTGTAACAGTAAGAGAAAAAGGTAAAAATACAGGACAACTTCCCAGGACAGTAATTAGTTCTGCGACTTGGGAACAAATTGATCAATGGAAAGTAAAATCAGATGTAGAAAATAATTGTGGAATGGGGCTGGACAATTTGAAACTACTGTGCAAAAAACCATAAAAATTAACAATAGCAAAATATGACCAAATTTGTGTATCAGAATACTAAAGACAGTATCATGATGCATGCCAATAAAAAAATAAAAAAATAAATTACAAAAAGCAGTAATCCTTCCCTGATTAATATTAAACATTTTTTTCTCTAGATCTTGCAGTAGTTAGTAACCTTAAAATTCAGTCATTTATCCAAGATACAAACAGAAACAATAAATCAACTTAAACATTTCTTAAATAGCAGTGATTTGTACCTCATCGTATGTAAATATAAAACTTAATACTATGGAATGTCAGTTATACTTTTTGGCAATACATGATATAAATTTTATGACTACCACACTACACTATACACTGATCTGCATGCAAATATTCTAAGAAATGAGGCAGTAGAAACAGAAAGTTAACATGTCTTTCAATATTGCATAAAAAAATCATTATTCCATTCTGTTCATTTCTACACTGGACTACTAATGCTTTTGCAACCTCAGAGTGAGGTTGTCTTTTCTTAACTGCTGAAATTGGGGAAGTCCTGCAGAAAGTACTTTCTGTGCTATGCATGCTGCAAGTGGTGTCATTTACACCTAAAGTTGGAAAACAGGTATTCAAATGATGAAAGGTGATTGAAATACAATGGTTTTGATAGCAGTGTGGTGTTTTATTTTCTTCTAAGACAGGAGCTGTATATTATATAGAAACACCAGTGCAGACAATGAAGCTAATATCCCCAGGGCCTTCTGGAATGGCAGACCTCATGGATATGGATTTCGTAGGATTACTTTTTAGACTTAGGTACTAAAATTTCCACCAAGTGCCACCTTATGTTCTGGCATTATTAAAAGGCTGCATAACCAGTCTGTTAAAATTATTCCATATTTAATGGCAAATGAACAACACAACACTTGCAATGAATATTTGGGATATTGTCTGCAGTTATAGTCCTTCTGCCAGCATTAACTTCTTAAATTTATAAATATATGCGCCATTTAAAACATGTAAGCAGTTCTTGGAGGATTCAAAACCAATACATTCATGCATGAGTAGTAAGTCCATTGAGTTTTTATGCAGTGGACAGAGAAAAGGATTATACTCTCCTTCTCTTTGTCCCGTGACCCTATTTTAGGGAGAAAATGACAATCATCACTCAAATTCCTTGTGACAGTTCACTCTTAAAGGTATTAGACATATTTGAAGCACACTCCTCATGAATGAGGAAGAATTATACCTGCCAGCTGTGTTTAAAATACAGAGAACACAAATTGAACCAAGAGGTTTTGACTTGATATATGAAAAACTTTTTGAGTGTCACACACTGAAACAGGTCCTGCAGTTTCTAACTCTGGATTTTTTACACATGTCACTGAAAGAATATTAGATAGGGGATTCACAATACTTAAGATCAGTCATCTAAAATGTATGTTTTATGAAGACAAATACCTAACTCAAGGGGGAAGTTCAACCCCTTCTAAGATAGGCACAATGAATCCTCCTACACAGATGCCTTTTCCACTCCATAAATTATAACAGAAACACATACCACTTGCTCAAGCTACATTTTAGAAGGTAACATTAAGTGGAATGATCTTTTATGCCTGGAGAACTTTAACAGCCAAATGTAAGTATCTGTGAGACATATAAATCCATGAGTTTAAATGGGATAGTTTGATATACAGATACCAAGCTTTTGCCTCCTTATACATGTAACCTATATAGTATTTTTAAAAATATTTTTAAAGGTATTAAGCAAGCATAGTATTTAAAATAAAACTGTTCAACCTCTGAGAAAGAAACAGAGACCATTACACACTATGCTTTGAGTGAACCAGACCAAGCCCTTCTGTAAATACCAGAAATATTCTAAATTGCACTTTTTATAACCATTCAAATACCATTTGAATACCTTTTCTGAGACACTTATCTTTTCCTCATTTCTCTTTCATTAAAAAAGGTTATCCTGATTTCAAAGATGATTTGCCATTTAGCAACAGGAAAAGAGGAATGGGTTTACATTAATAATGTCAGAAATGAACAGCACTTTCCACCTTTTAAGTGATTACTTTTTAGAATTTGCATGGATTTCTGCTGTCTTCACTTAAACATTCAGTTAAGCTTACTGAATTAACCTTTTCTGTTAATCATAACTTCAAGGGTCTTTTGGAGCTGAGTTACTCATTCAGGGAGGAGGGCAGAGCTGACTATTGAAGTCCAAGACAGTCTTAAGTCTACTGAAAAACACTGATGGAATTCCTTAGACTTTTGCTATAGCTAAAATAAACTTGGCCATGAAAAGATTTAGAGGTGCATTGCTCATGTTCAAAATGAACTCTGATGTCTTATGGACTTAAAATTCTATTAATCACCATATTTTCATTAAGGATGAATACAATAATTCTTATTTTGAGACCCAAATACACATATTTTTCTTTTTTGTCTTAGAGAACTGGAAATATAAAAATGTTTGTAAAAGTCTTATTTCCCTAGTGCACATATTTAGAAATAATGCACTGTAAGTGTACCTTAAATGTTAAAAGTCTCAAATTTGTTATTTTTGAAAGTGAAAACAATAATTGGCAGTATTGCCTTTATTTTCTGGATTCATGAGACACATCATGCTTTCCCTGCATTCCTACCTCTCTAATTCAAAAGGAAATTTGTCTCCATTTTTTTTCTTCTTACATTCATTTCTGAGAGAGTGGAACTCACAAAAGAATTGCTCGATTGCTGTTGTCATTGTAAAAGCATATTATACACAGCAGCTCATTACAGCACCAATGGTTTCCTACAGTTCATGCAACAATGATTTTTATTTTTTTTTAATGAAGTTTATTTTCCAAAGTTTTGTTTCCCAGGATGGTTCTTTGAAAACTGTCCTTCCAAATTCTGGTATACTCCAAATCGCTCAAGAAAATGAAACCCGAAGTTTTTCTTTTTCATGATAGCTTTAAATACAGTTTTTAAATACAATTACATAACTCCAAATAAATGCATGAAGCAGTTGTCTTTCTAATATTCTCTGCACATGTATATTTCACAGATGCAAATAACTGTAAAAAGTACAAAGTAATAGAGAAGCAAACTCTGGGTATACAAGCAACTCTGGAAGCTTTTTATGGCTATTAACCAAAAGACCTGTATACAAATTGTTAACCCTGTCAGAATCTATTTCTACCCAAAATTAAACTTGATAATTTAAATCTTGGTCTATGGTGACTCTCTAAGTTTGATTCTTCATGAGTCCAATGACATGATTCAAGCACTACCCGATATTTTGGAGCTGATGTTTAATCTGGGTTTTTGTTTGATTTGAAGAACATAAGACAAGTCAGTACTTTTTTTTTTTTTAACAAATTCTACATTCACCTTGAAAACAGTGCCAGCCTATATAAAATCTACAGAAATTTTCAAGAAAATTCAACATATTTACAATTTTTATCCTACACAGGAAGTTGTTTTTAAATTAGCCACTAATCATAAACAAGAGGAACTTGCAAGCTAAGAATTCTGGTTTTTTTAATATAGAAAAGTTTTTTAAGTATAATTTCCAGGGAATAAAAATAATTTTCTGTGAATTCAATTTATACATTATGAAGTACTTCCTGTGTTTTATTATGTTCTTGAATTCTATAAAGGAAGTAATTCTTAGTTGAAGTTATGTTCAGAGAGAGATTCTGTAGAGTGTTGGCAGCTCTGTGTCCTCTAACATGTAGGCAAGAGTTTTGGCTTTCTCAGTGTTGCCTGCTTGGGCAGGCCTGCCTATATAATAGATCTGGGTTTTCTTCCATCATTGCATAAGCTTGTGTTAACTAGAAGAAAATACCAAATAAAGATTAAAAAAACCCATCTAAAACAAATTTATAAAAAAAAGGTAAAATTCACTGAGATTGCTGACTTCCCTGAAGGACTTATTTTTCTTCTCTGATTCCAAATAATTAATAATTGACTAATAATTACACAGAGTATGAAGGTAGGAGGCAGTAACCTTACAGACTCAGCTTCTCCAACTATGAAGTTGGGGGGTGGTGTGGTGGTGGTTAATGGTTTTTATTTTATTTTAAATTGTGTTTCTTCTATCTGACATGCAAGGTTTTATAGAGAAATTGTAATCTGTAGTTGAAGATTAATTTCAAATTATCTGTATTACAATATAAAAACCCTGTGTGAATTTTTCATATATTTCCAGGGTGAATATGAATTTCAAGTAAAAAGAGGGGTTCTTTGGTTTTGTTTGACTGATCATGAATGAACCAAAATGTGTACAAATGCAAGATAGCATGCAGTCTTTGACATCAAGAATTTGCAGACTTCTTTTCTGGTTGTGTAATTTTGCTTAGGGGAGACAGAGTGATGAAGTATCATCAGTATCATCACAGAAGGGGAAATTATGTTTACATTAGAAAAAAACTTTTTAACATTAAGAGTGATGAAGCCCTGGAGTAAATTACCCAGAGAAGCTATGGAATGTTAGTCATCAAAACTTCTGAAGAACATGTTAAAATAAGATCTGATAACAACAGTCAGCCTCCTCTTTGATACAGGGTTAGCTTAAGAAGATAGGCTTTTTAAATTTATTTTCTATTATTTCATAACAGTAATCAATAACCAAAAGTAATTTGGCTGAGAAATAATAAATGGCTAAGACCTTGGTGGGTTTTTCTAGGATTGCTAGCATAAGAAATTATTTCATTACACCTACATTTAACTGCATGTGTGCAAGTAGGTAAATGTTGTGCAGTACACGAGTCATACCAAAGCCAGACAATATACTATAAGCCTGGCTTGGCTTACTGAGTGTTATGTTTGATCTAATTTACCCTCTTAGTTCTAATATAGTTATATTTTGAGAATACTCTTATGTGACTCCATAACAACAGGAGTAACACTTCCTGTTTGTTTCTAGCACATTTGCTCTGTGCTCATGTATGTCTTGGCTTACATAATATGTTTTTCTCCAATTACCCAAATTCATATCTTGCCAGTTTTTCTTCCTGCATGAAATAACCTCCAAGACCTCGAACACTGGCTACCACTCAAAGCTAAAACATTCTGACATCATCTGCTGGTACTTCCTTAAGCTGCTCTGCTGCTGCTGCTCTGCTGAGTTCAGCTCTTGGTTGCTTTTCACTGCAGATTTTTCCCAAGTACTATGTGAAGGTGAAGAGGAAAGAATAGTATATTGCCCAGTATCTGGTGATCACAAGAAGCACCTTTCCTATCCAGCCTTAAGCTCTGTGACACCATAAGGAATTTGAACAATTCTCTGGTTTTGTTACAGTACCGGGGGGAAAAAAAAATATTTTCCATATTTTTTTATGTATGAGAAATACCTATTAAACAGACTAACACTTTACTTTCAGTATTTTGCAGAGTTTGATAAGAAACCATGATCTGCTTCAATAACATTCATAGGATTATTCTTGAAGGAAATTAACAAATTTATCTCGGTACAGGTCAGAATTTATCAATTTCCTTTTTCTTTAGTTTCACTGCTGCCATTTTTTGGCCCTGGAAGAAATAATCTACTGTTTCACATTTGGCAGCATGAGTAATTTCTCTGCATTCTGCTTATAGATCAAACATTTCTTTCTTATTATTCAGAGTCATGTCAGACCAGTAAACATATTGTTACCTATTTCTAGGTTTTGTTCTGTTTCACTATGGCAGGTTGTACCATGAATTCTTTCTAAAAGTGAAATATTTATGAGAATAAGGAAAAAACAACCATTCTCAATCTTACCATTCACATCAGTTTATGAAGGGAATTTTACAACTTTTTTTTTTTTTTTTTTTTAAACAAGGTCCCATACTCCATAGCCTGGGAGGATCCTTGCAAGGTTTCTTCTCAGCTACCCAGTTGACTTTTGCAGAGGCATTGCAATTTTCTGTAGGATCTCTAGTTTAAACCAACACATTGGAATAGTCAAACCCTTTATCGTTTCTGCATTCCCCACCTGAAGAGCGCTCTGTCTAATACACTGTCCTAGTGTCTCACTAACAGCTTTCAAAATCTTCCCTACTAATCAATATTATAACTCCAGAGAGCTTCACAGTAGGCATGAATGTTTCTACTATATGTCTATGTGTAAAAGCTGTAGATTCACGATCAGTTCGCTTCCTTGTTCCATCAATTCAGCAAAGTACTGCCTGTCACTATCAGATCTTCCACCTGCTCCCTGTGTTGGAAATCTCTGCATGCTGTGTTAGTGAATAAATGGCACAGCCCCAAGATAAATTGATGTCACAATAGATTTTTAAACAAATCTTTCCCATTCTATCTGTATAAGCTGACACAGGATCTGCAAGTTTAAAAAGAAACACAGTCATTTGTTTTCCATTAACCTTTTCTATGGCACTTAGCTGGCCCCTTGCCCTGATGGACTGCCATTGCTACTTTGGGCTTTCAATGTATGATATATCATAATAAAACCAGTTCAGCAGGCATCAAGTCTTCAGTGACTGCAGATATCCTCCACAGGTCTGAAAGATAATATCAATACAATTTGCTCTATGAATGTACCATTGAAGAACACATTGAGTAGTGTAGGAATTGTCTCTAAAAATAAACTGTAAAATGAGATTCACTCAGTTCTTAGTTTGAATGTCACTTCAACTATAGCCTTTTGAATAGTTTTAGGGAGGATAACACCATGCCAAACTATAGCTGAAGACCAGCATTTGCTTAGTGCTGACATAAAAAAGCAGCTACACCCGAGTCATTTCAGCAACATAGAAACTTTATTAGCCACTTAAGAAAGAAGTATTACCTCTAGCAACCTGATTGTAACCAAGTACAAGCTTCTATCTTTAATGAGCTTGTCTTTGTTTCTTCTGAAAAGACCCAGAATTCAAGGTGTAGTGGTTTGATCTTGGCTGAACGCCAAGTATCCATCAAAGCCACTCTATCACTCCCCTCTGCAACTAGAGAGAGGAGACAAAATATAACAACATGGGTTGAGATAAGGACTGGGAGAGATCACTCACCAATTAATGTCATGGGTAAAAATTACTCGAATGTTGGATATTAGTTGAATTTATTACTAACAAAATCAGAGCAGGAGATGAGAAGTAAAGTAAGTCAGTTCATCACAAGTTGTTTCCACAACTGCTCAGAGAGAGGAGTCCCCCTGCTCCAGCCTGGGGTCCCTCCCACAGGACACAGTCCTCCACAAACTTCTCCAACCTGAGTTCATCCCAAGGGCAACAGTTCACAAACTGCTCCAGCATGGGTCACTCTTCCATGGGGTGCAGTCCTTCAGGCACAGGCTATTCCAATGTGAGTCAGTCACAGGGCCACATGTCCTGCCAGGAAAACCTGCTCTAGAGTGGGATCCTCTCTCCATGATTCAGCAGGTCCTTGCCAGGACCTTACTCCAGCATGAGCTTCCCTTGGGGTCACAGTCTACTTCTAGCATCCACCTGCTCTGATGTGGGTCTCATCCACAGACTGCAGGTGGATCTCAGCACTCCTGTGGTCCTCCACAGGCTGCAGGGGCACAGCTGCTCCACCATGATCTGCACCACGGGCTGCAGGGGAACATCAGCTCTGGCACCTGGAAGACCTCCTTACCCTCCTTATGCACTGACCTTGGTGTCTGAGGAGTTGTTCAGATGTTCTCACTTTGCTCTTCTCTGGCTGCAATTTTCATCTGTGCAATACCTTCTTTTTCTCCTTCTAAAACGTTATCACAGAGGTGTTCCTGTCATTACTGATTGGCTTGGCCTTGGCCAGCAGCAGGGCTGTCTTGGAGCCAGATGACATTGGCTCTGCTGGACATGAGAGAAGCTTCTGGCAGCTTTTCACAGAAGCCCCACCCACTACCAAACCCTGGCCACAGAAACCCAGTACACAAAAGTTCATAATAATATGCTCCTGTATGGTGACTTTTTAGTAGAATGCCCTTGTGCTAAGACAAATCTGTATACAGTCTGAGTCTGTCAAATGTCTCACTCTCTTGGCACTGAGAAATTCTACCTAAACTTTGGACTGAAAGTCTTAAGGACAGGTCCAGTTCTTCTCTACTTTTAGTAAGTGTAGTTCTTTTAGATTTTTTTCTTCCTTTTTGTCAATCTGTGTCAAGTTTTGGGGAAAATAATTTTTTTGCAACATCAAAACAGACAAGATGACCAATTGTTCTTACGAATGCATATTGCCTTTATAAGATGTCAGTTTTAACGACAAAATCAGAGATCATTTCTAATTTCAAGCACTGAAAAAGGAAAGGATTCCAGCCTTTAAAAATGGGAGGAAGACAGAGAGTTAAGGATGTGCTGAACTCAATATTTAAGTCAAATTACTGATTAATGTATATTGAACACATTGGAACATAAGATGCCAAATATTCATTTCATTATTTTAATTTTTATTGAATTTAAAGTCTCCTTTTTGATCAAAAAATCAAAATTTAGAAATGAAAAAATACAGGCCAGTGGTTCATGGTGTTGTGTATTTTATATTCGCAAGTATCAGTGTAGGATACACTAAGGGACTGAAATTTTGAGACAGACTTAAAATCAACCTGGAAAAGGATAGTTGAAGATGATTTCCAGAGAGAGGGATCTATTAATAATCAAAAATCACATATGAGGATTTGATCAAAAGGATTTTCCTTTTAATAGAAAAAAAAAAAATTATTCTTTCTTACTTCATAAACTTACTTCATTCTGCAAGAACTTACCTTATTGTTGTCTTGTAGAGTTTTTACCATATAGCTGAATAAAAGTTTGTAATCTAAACCAATTACACTAAACAAAATTTTAGGGATAATAGTTTAATACACTCTTACGCAAATGTAAACAAGTCAAAATAAATGTGTGACTGATACCATGATGACTGTACTTGCAGGATATGGGCAAATTGACAATTACAGGGTAAAAGTGAGCAAGCAACTCAGTGTGAAAGAACAAAAAAAAAGGAAGGAAAAAAAAAGAACAAGTATAGTCTACCAACAACAGCCAAGACAGACATACAAATAGAGTTAAGAAAAATGATTTGTGCCCCTAAGGTATATTGTATAGTTAACATGTCTTAGCTAATTAATTATGTAGGTGCCCATGACTTTTTTAGAGAAAAAAATAGCAGTAGGACAGAAATAAGCAAATGGGAAAAAAAGATAAATATAGTTTCAGTTGTAGATTCAGTACTACTTATTTTAAGTAGCTAAAATCAGAGAAGTGACCACTGGAAGTTTCAAATAGCACCAAGTGCATTAACTGGTAAAAGTTACTTCCAGTGAGAGATTTAAAGAACTTACCCTCCTAAGCTTATTTAGGAGACTGAGAAGTGACTTGGTGCTTCAAAAATCTGACAAAAAGCTTGAGGGGAAGGCTTGGTTGAGGGAAAATAACACTACTGGACACAGAAAGACCAATCCAGACTAATACAATTGAGAAGACAGGACTACATATTTAACAGTGGTTATATTAATCACAGAAAAGAACGGTCAAGAGGGTTACCTCCTTCACATCAAGACAGAATTTTTACGGCTCTCTGATTTTATGAATCACTTTTACTAATTTTCTTTTTGAAATTTACTCTAAGGAACAATTATAAATTAAACTCCTGACTAAAAGTACCATGCTTCAAGGAAATACTGCAAATTCTTTTCATTTATTTCAAACATCAGTTCTAGGGTTTTAATGAATATGTAGGAAGGATAGATGCACATTTATATGCAAAATCAGTGAATTATGAAAATTCATTGAAAGAACTAGCAACTGCAAGTTGATTTTACATTATTTCTCTCATGGTTTTCCATTAGCACATGTTTATTTCAGCAGCCTCTATTATATTCATTGTTTGACTTCAGGATTATCTGTTTGTTAAATCCTGAATTATTCAAAGTAGCCAAACACAACAGGTAGATAACTTCTGTTACCTAATTATCAAAATATGTAGTACCTTCTTGAATCTCTCACAAAATTTGCCAAAAATAGCATACTTTATTTGAAACATTCTACAACCTGACTTATGGTGACACATACCCATTAATCATGTTTTCCTTTGAAAACTTTCTTATTCTATTTCTAGGAATTTTGAAATAAATATATAACTCAGGTGTATTAATTTTAGCTGCGTAGGAAAAGAAAGCTTTGTGGGGGCTTTTCATCTTAAAAAGAAAACCAAAAACATTAAACCAACTTTCTATTGTTCTGGAAATTAGCAAAGCTAAACGAGCATAGTGTACATGCCGTAAATATGCAAAAGCAGGGAATTCATTATCACACCTTTTAAGTCATTCTGTGTACACTGATAAGCTTTGCTTCTGGGAAGTGCTAAGTTTTCGTCTGTTAGTGATCTTCTTAATGATACTTCACCTCTGGGGAATTCATACATTTGTGAGGCACTGGCATAAGACAAATTATAACTCTGCAATTCCCACTGAATATGCAAGAATCTTTATGTATCAGCACAGGTCAAGGTAGAGGAATTGAAAAAAAAAAAAATAGAATTCTGTAACTAAATCATTTGTAACATCTTTTATCCTGTGACAATGCCAGCAAGGAACAAGGCAGAACAAAAACTGAACCCAGGCATATTTACTGGAAGTGTTGATTTCCATGAGACCAAAGCTGCTGGTATGGGAGACATGAAGCCAACAGGCAAAGCATGTCACTGCACTGTAATTTGTTAGGGTGGTTTTCAGGGCCGTTTAAAACCACATCTCCTTCTGACTAAAAACTCTGAAACTATGAAAAAAAATTCCACAGATACAATGAGAAATTGGAACATAAATATTTTTATTGATGAAATCAACATAAAAAGGCAAAAGACTAAAAGAAAGCAACAAGGGATGTAAGGAGAGGGAAAACAAAAAGCACCAAAACAAACCCTTCACATACACCAAATTAATTTTTATAATTTTAAAATATTCTTTAAAATTCTACTGTAACCTGATGGAAGATGGGACAATAAATATCATTCAAGGGGAAATCCAAACACACGCCATTTAGATACACCTTTTAGAATATATTGTTTTATTTATACATTTAGCTTGCCAAGCATTTTAAAACCATATTTAGTTAATGCATTCAAGTGTGTAATTCTAGTACACTGCTTTAATATTTTTGTTAGTGAGCTGGTTTTCTTGACCATGTTAAAAACAGGGCACTAAATATTGCAAAAAAATTCAAGCTTAGAAAGATCTGAAAGTTTTGCTGAACAAATACATTAACTATGCATAGCTTTAAATCAAATTGGTAGTTCCAATATTTTAATGAAATAAATTATAATAATTCTGTTTGCCTGATCCAAGAGCAAACAAAGAAAAGAAAATTAAATTGACTGCTTGTTAGTATTAGTTTTGGCTGACTGAAAAAGGCCAAGTTACAGCTATAATATAGCTATGATAACACGATTACAAACATGATGTAAATTTGATATGAGTTGAAAAGAGTAATTAACGTATCTGTATGCTAACTGTTTAAAAAATCTGAATTCTTAATAGGAAAAGAAAAAAAGTCCCTTATTCCACTGTTGCTCAAAAAGGTGTGTTATGCTATCTTCAACATTGACTCACTTTTGAAAAGCCAGTGATGCTGCTACATGTGCACAAAGCTCACCTGTGCAGACAGAGAGGACCAGGGGAGATGATGGTGGATGGGTGAGACAAATGCCACCTCACCATGGTTCCACCAGGACCATAATAGGTCCATCTCCACAAGTACAGAGGAAATGCAGAGGGTCCTGGGCAAGTAGGGGAAACCCACTACCAATGTAGAGACAGCCTCCCCAGGGCTATCCACAGTGAGACCCAGTCCCAATGTGTGGGGAACAGCTCGCACTAGTAGCTCTCCAGTCACTTCAGAGACTGCGGAGAGTCCCCACCCAGGACACAGGTCTCATTGTGGGGTACAGAGGAGAGCATTTTGGGATTGCACAAGGCTAATTATGGAGTATGTAGAGGAGGAACCAACATCAGGGAAAGAGATAGATACAGGTGGTTTGGGGAGGAACAGATACGAAAAATACAGTAATAAAGTAATGGTAGGGACTGTTTGCATGTAACCTGGGACTGGTCATTATGCTTGTTTGACCATGCCCTGTGTAGTGGCTGTACCTGTAGTGGTATGGCTGCAGGGGTGGCTTCTGTTGGAAGCAGGTAGATGCTTCCTCATGTCAGATAAACACAATACCAGCTGGCTCCAAGACAGACCTGCCACTGGACAAGGCTAATCAGTGATGGGATGACATATTTAAGAAGGGGAAAAGTTGCTGCACAATATAAATTGCAGCTGGAGAAAGGAGTGAGATTTTTTGAAGGTTGAGACTGTTTTGCCCATGACAGTAGCTGTCAGTGACCTCTCGCTGTCCTCATCTCAATACATTTTTTCTTCCCTGTCCTCCTGAGGTAGGGAAGTGATTGAGTGACTTGGTGGGCACCTGGCATCCAGCCAAGGTCAATCTCTCATGGTGTTTATGATACAATCTGCAAATGGACAAGCTACCACTTTTTGAGGGATATCTTGTGATTTTGTTTTGTGAATAATATTTATATCTGACAGCTGTTAAAAAAATAAATTCTATCTCCTATTTGGACTCAGAAATACAATAACGTACTATCTGTCAAGGAGCAATAGGCTGCTTTCATTTAATATCTAAGGACTGCAATCAAAATTACTGACTTCTCTATTTTCCCAGAACAATGGAGACTATTGTTCTTGTGCAGCATAATTATACAACTTCACCACACATTCATGAATGAACCAAGCAAACAATCACAAAAAGACAGCACAGACTAACTTTAAAGGACTATTCCTTCTAGAAAGGAGCAAAAGGAAAAACAGTCTAAGCAACACTAGAAAGCAGAGTCCTGAATGTTCTGAGGAGACTTGTCCAAGATTTAGAATATCTAGGAAATTAGAGGAACAATCAAAAAGATTCTTATGATTTGGTCAGACTGGTAATGGGGACTCATCTGTTAGTAAAGTGGGTGTTACTTCAAAAACTCTATGTATTTATTTTAACCATCTCAAAGAGAGGATAGTTCAACAACATATCAATCCCAACTACATGTGTGTATTCTGGAACAGTCTGTTTAAACTTTTGGATACAGTTGCCCAGAAGGAAAACGTTTCTCAGAGATCTCAGATTCACAGAGCCTACACTACAGGAGGACAAATATAAGAATTGTATCTGGAGACAATCAGACACTGGAGGCATCCTCTCACTGCTAGGTTTTCTACTGGAAAACAAGGCCATGTATTTCACAGGAGATTTTTTGGTGGTGGGTTTTTTTGTTTGTTTGGTTTGGTTTTGGTTTTGGGTTTTCTGGGGGAGCGGGAATGGTGGAGGGAGGTGTCTCATGATCAGCTCAAATAACTATTTAACTTTAGAAAAGCACCTAAGATGGAAATATAGTAAAAGTTGTTGAATTTAGCAGAAGTCAGTTTCTGAAAACAAAAACATGAAGAAGAGACTGAGAGAACTGGGAAATTTTAGCTGAGAGAAGAGAAGGCTTGGGGGAAGCTGACGTGAATCTGACTGGTGTGTATTAATACCTGATGAGACAAGAGGGTGCAAAGAAGGTGGAGACAGACTCTTCATGATGATATCCATTGACAAGTCATGAAGCAATACACTCAAATTTGAGCACAGGAAATTCCACTTACAGATAAATGAAAGCTTTTTTACTGTGAGACTAAACACCGGTATAGCTTGCTCAGAAAGGCTGGAGGTATTCAAAACCCACTGGACTTACTCCTGGGTAGCTTGCTTTAAGTGGCTTGTCTTTGAGGAGGGCACTGGACTAGACAATCTCCAGAATGCTCCTCCAACTTGTGCTATTATGCAATTTATGGTACTGGTAGACTAGTCTAGTTGTAAATATTGTTACTTCTGCTTAAAATAAAATCCCAAATTATTGCTTGGTTTTCAAATACACATATAAAGAAATATTGATACTGTGTAATAAAAAGGATTTAATGAAGCTGTTAGACTAACCAGATTTTTATACCACTCTGAATTTTCATCCTATGGGTCACTTTCTCCTAGGTTCTAATACAGTTTATGTTTAATCACTAAGAGGAATTTATTTAATTACAATGGAATCTCATAAGATAGATAGCTGTGGCTCGTAATTTGGAGATCTTTGTATTTACTATAGTAAATTTTATAGAACTCCATTTCAAAAGAATTATTTAACTTAAAGAAAGTTTCCATAGGTTTAAGAATCTGGTTTGCAATATGATACTTCCATTTGTCATTCACAAGCTATATTCTACATCAGTGAAGTTTACACTTATACCCAATACCTGATGTATTATGCAGAGCAGAAGATATACATCTGAAATAATTATCTCCCCAGATATTTCCTGAAAGCTCCATGGTAAGTATTTGTCTAGAGATAAGATATATTGAAAAAGAACAAAAGCTATTTACCCATGTATGTTCTTTATCCCAAACCTCCCTGTGTTATTCTGTTGATTCATAGTTTTCTGGTGCATCAGTGAGATGAGTCACATTGTTTTTGTGATCTTCAGTTAATAGGCTTAAGACACAGTTAACATAAGCAGTGCATTTAAATTCATAGTCACCAGCAGTGGTATTACATATGCATCCTCAATAAACTTTGAAAAAATACGTTGTAAGTGCAAAAGTTCACAGAATGCATGCTTCTGTTGAGTTGCCAAAATGAAATTAAATTGCCCAATATTTTTTAACTAGTCAAAATATTTTTAAAATTAAAAGAACTAAGTATGCTAAATGCTTTTGTTGCACATGTATGCCATAATCACCAGACACATATAGTTATTGCAGTTTATTTGTCATTTCTAAAGTGATAGAGGTCCCAGATACTCATGAAAAAAAAGGTCTAAAATAATAAATGACATGATGGTGTGGGAAGTAAAAGGGTTGAAACTGCTTATATAACTCCAGAATTTAAAAGCACGGATAAATTAAGAAGTTCTTCTATTTTCAATATAACTGCTGTGTGTTTCTTCCTGAGTAATGATTTATGAAGTACAAAAATCAATAAAGAATCCATTCTAAAAAATTGCATTTTAAAAAGTATCTAGGTAATGTAAGTAGAAATTGACAGCAACAGCGACATCCTCTTGTCTTCTTTTAAAGTTGTATATGTAAATCTATGCAGGAGCCTGAAATATAATTTGTATTGTACTACAGTTGAGTCAAGTTTCCAAACAATGAATGTAGCTTCTGGATAAGAGTTACATTTTAAATAATGAAGGAAGACAAAGTTAAGATAGAAGTATGCCTTTGTGTGGAATTGACTTTTCTCAAGTTGCATTCCAGGCATGTTTTTAAAGCAAAGATCAGACTGAATGAAATGCAGTTTATTATAGAAGAAGTGAGCAAGCAAATACATATTTAGAGCAAACTGCATTGTGAAGCACACTTACTTTTTCCAAAAGTAAATCCCTAGAGATGTTTAATGACACAAGGATAACAGATACTCAGTGTAACATCAGTAGTAGTATGAGTCAGCTCTTTACTACAGCCCTGATATTTAAAGATGATTTTCAAATTTCACTACCACTTAGTGATGCTTAAAGGTAAAGGGGTTTTTTTTTACTGCACTTTTATATGTTTCCTACCTTGAAACTGAGCATTGAATCCCTTTCGTCGGTGATTGCTGTCAGATGTAAAATGGAGTCGTAACCAGTTCTTACTGCTGATAACAGGAGAAGGTAGATTCATACCAGTCAACCTGGAAAAAAAACCACAAATGAATATCATATTAATGGTAAAAAAATTAACTTAGAAGAAAAATACTGAAAATACATTGATTACAATGATTCACTGTCATTTCATCTCAGTGTATTACTAGTTAAGTAACTATTATAATGTGAGAAATGTGGGGGGTTTTTTCCCAGTACAGCTATACATTTTATGATCAAAACTTGTATTTACAAACTACTTTTTCAATGAATTGAAGAAGAAAAGTAGTCTTGTGAGTGTGTGTATGTATGCATGCGTCAAAACATTCAGCAAAAATAAGCATATGCAATTATGGCAATATTAAATTTCTCCTTTTCAAAAATGTTGGTTATCTGAAACAAAACTCAAACCAATGAATATCAGAAACTGTCAGCCAAAATATAACCTGTGTAAGATTAGATTTGTGAACACCACAGTAAACACAGTACATATGACTGGAGCTAAAAAAACCCAAACTGTAATGGGATTTAGTGTATCTGAAACGAGTTAATGTAGTGACATAGATGCCTTTTTTCATTGCAGTATAAAATTTCAGAGGTTCATTAAATATTTCAGATTACTAGGAAACCCATCATGAGTCATGGCTGAATCCCTTTTCTTTCTGTAATGGAACAAGATCAATACACTCAAATATAGAAATTCCTAATAGATTTCTTTTTTTCATTAGGACATACAAACTACATCAGATAAATTCACTCTTATTTATAAACTCATTTTCTTTATCTAGTTGTTAACAACATAAGGGACACCCAAATCCTACTTAAAAACAGCTTTGATTGAAAGAAAGGAAAGATTTATACTCTTCATTCAATGCATGGCATTCAGTAGTTCTTAAAAGTATTGGTCAAAACATTCAACCCTGTATGTTTCTACATCTCCCTCAAATGGATTTTTATATTTTATATACTCTTTCATACACTCTTTAGACTGTTTTAGAGCACCACTCTAAATATTTCTAACTACAAACTGGCATTTGCTGTTTCAAAACTACTAAATAACTAAAAGAAAAAGAAAAAAATAAAACCATATGTGGAAAACCAAAGTTATATCTTTCCTAGTATCTTCTAGCCATTGAAAATTAATGCCAAATCTGAAAGTTTTTACTATATATAGGCTGCAGTTCATATCACTGAAGTGATAAGTCATTTGTCCAAGTACACAAACTTATGTCCTAGAAATACTGGTTTGGGTGTTGGTTTTCTTTTATAAATGAAATACACATGTATTAACATTCTATCTAGCATATTCAGAAATCTGGATTTCAAAGCTGGCAAAACTCTGGGCTGAAATATTAAATTGCAATATGAAATATCTCGTACATTCATAAAAGAGTAAATGAACATCATTATAAAAGCATGGTCAGAGCAGATATTTCCTTAGTTACATTTCTAACAAACAGCTATTTCCCAGACACATAAAACAGAAGACATTTTCAGATGTATGTGAACTCTGCAAGGTACAGCTAAACAGTCTCAAATCTGCCCATTATACTACAAAAGATAATGACAATGTGATCATGACATTGAGAGAGTATTTTAAGCAACCTATTTTATTTGAGCTCTAATATAGCTGCATGATTTCTATGCTACTGAATTCTAGATAGGAATATGTTCTTTACAAGCAATGCTGTTTGTGTTGTAATTGGAAAAGTGAGAAAGTGGCATAAAGCTTAGCGGTTAATTTAGATGTAAGGCTAGTTTGGAAGCAAGTTAAAACCTGTGTATGGCACACTGATTTTTTTTTGGGGGGGGGGTTGTTTGTTTTTGGGTTTTTTCTGTAAGATTTTCAAAGCCTCTTTACTACAGTCCCAAATTCAGAAATTACAACAAATTCTGTGAGGGTTAGGCTGGAATCCTGTGGCTCACATCTGTATATCAAAGATGATGCCCCTACACAAACACTTCAGTTTCCAGTAATGGTAGATGTAAAAGTTTGTGGATACAGTGTAAAATTTATCTTTATATTTTAACTGACCACTTGCCTGGAATTTCTGGAAGGCAGGCAACCCATACTGTGTGTGAAAGGGAGAGGTAGACATGGTTACTGATCAAAGTGGCAGATTGCCACCTGAACAGCAGGCAGATATCTAACTGTCACAGAAGCTGAGGTAGTATAAAAAACTGGGTTTTTTCCTTCTTACTTATCTCTAGATCCATTTTTTTAAATCAGGGAATAGGCAACAAATAAACTATGTCCATCACACAGCAAATGTCAAAATGCAAGAAAAAATTTAACAACATTATAGGTGTGCTCCTCAGGGAAAATTTAAATCTTGAGTACAGGAGTGTTAGATTCCAGTCCCACAAAGTGGAATATTATATCTACAGCAAAAGACACAATATGGGGGAGGGGCCCCTAAAACACATGCTCATTTGTTTTTCTGGTATACAAATGCAACTCCATGGCAGGGGGACATGCTTGTAAGGTTCTAGTTCACCTACAGAGATGCTGGACACAACTGCTCAACAGATTCTCAAGCTCGCGTTCTCAAGAAGGAATAATCCCTCACAGTCCCACAAAGAACAACACAGTGCTTCATCTGAGGCTGCAACATGAGGAAGAGCACACTACAATTTCTGTTGAAGTGCCCATATGCTCCATGTGTTGGCGATACTGCAAGTGTGCTTCCTCTGACTCAGTGTAGCCTTTACTGTTAGATGCTAACTTTTTATATTAACTGCGTATTCATTGAAAACAAGCAGTTTGGTTGTGTCATACTAGTAAATTGAACAGTGGCACTTTAAACCTGCTTGAGAGTCTACAATATTAAAAGTTACAACAAATCATGGAATCTTAAAATCATGGAATTGTTTCGCTTGGAAGGAAGCTTAAAGCTCATGTAGTTCCAACCCCCTTTCCAACCCACCTTTCCTTAGATCACTTTTGTTGCTCAAAGGCCCAGCCAACCTGGACTTCAACACTCCAAGAAATGGGGCTTCCACAGTTTCTCTGGGCAACCCATTTCAGTGCCTCACCGCCTTCATCATGAAACTATTCTGCCCATGACTGATGAGTGCTTCCTTGATCTTTCATGGGATCAGTGTAGGCAAGTAGTCTAAACCGCAGGGTCCCAATAGGCATTGGAAATGTGACTACCCTTTCTGAGGTGTTCAGGAAACACTAACGGGCAGGGCTTGATCATGTGGTTAGGTTGCTCTGAAAGCAAAAGTGCAACTAAAGCAGTTTTCTTTATTGCATGTACACACACACACACAGAGTATTCATTCCTGTTGCATATGAATTTTAGCTCAAATTAGGCATTAACTCTAAAATCAGATGAAGGCTTGGAATTTTGTATCAGACAAACTATTCAGAAAAGGTAAAATCCCCATATTTCTTAATATTAATTTCTCCTAAGCTTTAATGCTTTGATGTTTGTTGAGGATTTTTCCAATGCTGTATAAAATGAATATTGAATGTTTCTCCATTTTTTCTTTTTTTTAACTGAAGACATTTATTATATGGGAATTAATACAAAAGATATTAAATCACTCAGTCCTGTTTAAATTCTGCCTCTGCCATGAAAAAGGTAATGCTTTTTTGAAACAGATTTTAAGGCCTAACATGGATAGAAGAAGTGATATTTAATCTAAATTACATTATCAGGTTGTTATTTGTGCATTTTCTGGAAATACTTGGTCTGATTTGCAGAGTGTTGAGTTTTCCTCTCCTGTACTGATGGCAGCCAGGCCTTTAGCTTCTAGACCCAGGGGGTTAAAATGGGTTGTCACTTGGACAAGTGACATGTTTGAATGCTCTGGGCTAAATAGTATTCGAGGCCATGCACGGAACAGGGATTGAAGGAAGCATTAAACAGCTGTTTATTCACTAAGTATCAAACTCAGTGACCTGTTAAAGAGCAATCCCATGGGAAAAAAAGAAACAAACAGAAAATGTTTTTTTCAAATAACATTGTAAGATGAAACATTTACCTGAGAGCTCAGGATAAAGACTGCACAGAGAACCTAAAATTTCTAATTTCTGCATACTAAATGTTGCACTGTGTCATATGAAACAAGACAGACTTGCAGGGAATTCCTGTGGATCTGCCTGTTACAGCAACATAAAGAACTAAAGGGCTGGGTTTTGTATTTATAGTTTTTATATAACTATAAAGGTTATATTAGTATATAGTTATATATATACTGCTGACAAATACTGTTTTGAATACTTCTGCTATTTCTATATTCACCTAGCCAAAGAAGTATTTCTATTGTTTAGGATGCATTTATTTACTTATAATTTATTTTGGAAATAGTGTAAACATTTAATGAGTTTTCATAACATGTCTCTGGGCTAGGAGATGAAGAAAGAAAATGGCACCCTAATTTTCAATTTAGAGCTAACATCCATTTTCATATTCTCTCAGCTAATATTTATGTATATTACCATCCCTGAAGATACATGTCCAAACAAGAACTTTCAAGGATCATCACTTACTAATTGACAAAATAACAGGAGGTAGTTTACAAATGGGTAAGTTATGATGGTTGAAGCAAATAACTAAAGACATTGTGGATGCATGTGTGTATGTATATATTCTGTCTGTATTATATACATAATATCTAAATATCTATATTTGATATAGATACATCAAAATAGAATGTTAGAGGTTTATGACCTCAAACTCACTGTAACATCAGGATAGCTAGGACTGTACCTGGTACCAACCAAGAGGAAGTAATGGGCTGCATTAGCTCTAAGTGGAAGTGTAGCTAAGTGGGGAGAGGGAGAGAGCAAGTGTGAGATGTTTCTCATTTAAAGGAATTAGATCATGCATGACTTTTCCTCTCTCCTTCACCTGTTTCCATAAGCATGTGTTATTATATTGTGTGCTTTGAATAAATTCTTTCATTTTGCAATGTACCTTAATACTTATGGGGACAAGAATGAATTCAAATGAATGGATAAGTTTTTGGGTCAGTTTTTTGCACCTTAACTTAAAGACAGGAGGACCTTACCAAATCTTAGCTTGCTAAGTACCCCTAGATACTCTCCTGAGGATTGTTCAGGAGAACAGGGTATGTCCCTGGGAAGCTGAATGAGTCTGACAGAGCTGTCTTGAGGTGAATTAGGAAAACTAATGACTAATAGTAATCCAGAAGGCTTTTACTGTACAGAAAAAATCTTAAGTCCTGAGAGACCACAAGGAGTTTGCCAGAGAATTTTATATCAAAATACTTTTGTCAGTCTGGGTCCAAGAAAATAGCCTGAATAAAACCCAAAACTGATGAGTCTAAAAAAGATAAAAGAAAGGAAAACAAAGCTGAATAAGGGAATAAGGTTTTAACAAGACATTGTCAATTTCAGTAATTCAGACCCTTTAAACTGAATAGTCTAAGAATGTTACCTTTTTATTTGCTCATTTATCCTTCAGATTAAGAGTAGAAGGTTTAAACACTAATAAATGAAAGAATGTGATGAAAGTTTCTCCCAGAAATAACCCAATATTAAATAAAATACTGTGTTCCATTATTGTTTTATATGGCATCACTGCATAGTTATTACATACATTAACTTACTTATTAACTTCATTGCAATATAGAGAAACACTGTCCTGTAAACATTTTAGATATATTTAGATATATGTTTTAAAAGGAATGATTACTTGTGATAATGAATTTTGATAATTTTGCATAGTCATTATAGAACATTTTTTATCTGGTAAAACATTACTCAACCTGTTCCCTTCTCATGACACTTACTAACTGTTACATTGAAACACTGTAATGACCTATTTAAAACTAAAATATGAAAATCTAAATAAAATTCTGTAAATCTATATGTTGGGATTTTTTTTCATTAAATAAATAAAGTTTTAAGTGACAAGGCCATAATCAGATAGCTTAAAATAGAAATTTAAAGAGAAATATTACATGTTTTTCAAAAAATATTCAAATCATACCCTCCCAAGGTATAGCTTAAGAGGGTAGCTAATGTTAGCTTAGCTTATGTTGTCTGAACAGTTCACACATATGCTTTAAAGCCCTTTGGCCTGGTGAAATGAAGAGAGACAGGCTTGATCTTATCCAATTTCAGCTGTTGGCAGTGAGTGGTCTCCATCTGGCAGAGGTTCCTTGTATAGCCAATGGAGAGGAAAATGTATTTCAGGAGTGCATATCATCTGAGACACTCACATTAGTTTGAAATGAATCTCACCCTAGAATGTGAGAGCTATGGTGAAGAGATCGGTAAATATCAACACCTGAGAATCATTCAAGGCATAGAAATGCTATTGTAAGTCAGCTTTTGGGACATGACATAACTCATAACTTTCTTCTCCAAAGACAAACCTTTTTATTCTAATTTTGTTCACAAAAGTACCCAGCCTCTTTTGTGTATTTTGTCATACTTCATAGTGGACATTATACTTGCACATACTTTGTGATTTACTGGAGGTTAAAGCCTAAGGCAAGATCTTTTCATGTTTGATGTTTGGAAAAGAGCTTTATTACGAACATCTTGGTTTATTGATTCAACAGGGTTAGCAAATATTTTTCTTGATTACTGTTGTGATATTTAATAAACATCATAGGGCCAATATTCCATGGTTCTATGAAGAGAATATTTTTCCCTTGGAAGATTATTACTGCTTTCAAGCTGATGAATAAAAGAGCAATAATTCCCTATATGTCTAGGTTTTTTTCTGATATATGGTTTTCATTGTCCAGAAAAAGTGGAACATTAAGTTCTAGGACACAGCAATCAATTAGATTTTATTGTTTAATACAGTGATATTGAACCCAGGCACTGTGTTCTGCAAGTCACTCTTCTATAGCATTCAAGGAGTTCTTCCATCCAGAGCCAGAGAAGACAAGTGTAGGATCCTAAAGTTAAAATGGAAGCTATTCTGAAGGAAAATAAAAATTTAAAACAAGCTCACAATTGAAAAAATGTAAAGTTAAGTGGTAGGCATTTTTACTGCTACAAATATATAGTAATTCAGCACTTCAGAGATAAAATTCTGCTTTTAAAATTCTTTCCTAGTTGAGTGTAATTATTAATAACTGCAGGGACAAAACATAGGTCTTACAGCACACACAGTATTTTGTTTAGGACAACTGCAGTTATGGTATTTTTACTGCAGTTATCCAGATAGACAATTTTGCTGACATTCTGAAAACTCCAGGTTTTTTGTTGTGTTCGTATTAATCCTTTACCGAATTTTTTAGTGACTCATAGAGGGAAACTTTAAATTCTTCAATAAAATTTTGAAATTGCTAATCTAAAGAGGAGTTGCCATGTTTAAATTTTTTTTATAAACTCAAAGACTTTCAGTTATTGTGATCTATTAGTATAGGATTAAGATCTAACAATATGCATTCCAAAAAAACAACTGTATGAATCAATGGCCAGTAACCATCCATCTTATTATAACAGTTCTCAAAACCTCATTTAAATGATATAAAACCAGTATCTATTGTAGATAGAATGGTATTTTTCAAATACATGAGGCACCTACTATACTTCTGTTCTGAAAAAGACTGTTCTGTACTACTTTATATCTTTTCATTTCTGTTTGTTGCTATAAGATTTTCAAAATAAACTAAATTGAATATACAAATACCATGAATTGAAAAACGTTTTTCCATCCAGTGCAATTAATTTAATTTCATTACTTTAGTAACTGTTCTCCATTTTATATTGGATGAGTTGTTCTTTTTAATGAAAGATTTCAGATCTCCCATTTGGCTTTATTATAAAATGACTAATGAAAAACAGAAATCCAGGGGGGAAAAATACTGATTAAAACTAATACCTAATAGTTTATTATTTTTCTTAGATTTTCATCTGCAGAAGTCACATTGTCTGTTCTAAGAAAAACCCCCACAAATTTCTGTATTTAAAAACCAAAGTCCATATACAAAGATCTTTAGCAACAGTCTCTGAAAGATGTGGGAATATTTTGAATAGCTCCTCTAGACTGTGCCTCTCTGCAGTGACTGTTTGGAATGAGTTTAGGATCAATCTATCTGACATGTTAGATAATAACAAATAATGAAAATCTCATAATTGTTTATCTTCTTTTATGATTCTCTATTATTAATTTCTTTGACCATAAATCAATGAAATTCTGTTATCCTACAATAGATTTAAACTATATCTGGTAAAAGAAAATAATCCTAGTTGCAAACTGGGGGGAAAGGAGGTGCTAACAGATAGCACTGTAGGTCTTCCAAGGATACATCTGTACACAGCTTAACTTAGTTTAAAAAAAAAAAAACAACAACAGCAACAACAAACCCTTGTACATTTCCTCTTAAGAACTTTATCAGACTATAACCAGATCTGGGACCCTCAGCACAAGAAGGACATAGACCTGTTAGAGTAGCCACGAATATGATCAGACGGCTGGAGCAGCTGTGCTGTGAACATAGGCTGAAGGAACTGGGGTTGTTCAGTCTGGAGAAGAGAAGGCTTCAGGGAGAACTTATTGTGGCCTTTCAGTAATTGAAGAGGGCCTATAAGAATGATAGGGTCAACTTTTTAGCAGGACCTGTTGTAAGAGGACAAGGGGTAATGGTTTTAAACTGAAAGATGGTCAATTTAGATTAGATACAAGGAAGAAGTTTTTAACAATAACGGTGGTGAAATGGTGGCACCGGTGTCCCACAGAAGTGGTGGATGCCTCATTCCTGGAAACATGCTAGGTAAGACAAGACAGGGCTCTGAGCAACCTGATCTAGTTGAAGATGTCCCTTCTTATTGCAGAGGAGTTGCAGTAGATGTCCTCTGAATGTCCCTTCCAACTCAAACCATTCTATGATTTGAAAAAAACCCAAAAAACAAACCCAAACACCAACCAACCAACAAACAAAAATCCCAAACCCTAAATATTATGCATTGAAATTGAATTAAATTATGTATCTGTTCAATATTTTCCTATTTTAACTCTCCATTATCTGGTAATTATGTAATTTCTCTTTTAACTCTTTTCATTTTGAAGCTTGCTGGATGAAAGATAATTTTATTCATCTTTCTTCTTAGGGAAGAAATACAGTTAGTAGAAAAATATTCTCTAACAAAAATGACTCACAGATACAACTCCCTCCTAACAGAAAAATAACTTACTTTTAGACCATGATATACTATATTAGTATTAAAGCATTATGTCTATATTTAAGGAAAAATAAAGACCATTAAACCAAGAAATTATATCTCAATTGAGCCCTTCTTGATAGAAAATCACTAGAAATAATAGTTTATTTCAAGGTGCACTTTATGTTTAATGTATTAATGTTAATACACACCCCAGCCTTTATCTGACTAGACAACCTCAGATCAGTTTTTATGGACTGATTGCTATCAAATTAGGATGCAATTTTGAAAATCCCCGATCTGTACTGAATTCCTGATGAAGTCTATAAGAAGTCTTCATGCAGGGAACTTGCAACATTAGCTTTAGCTGGCATTAGGAGTTTCTTCATGTTTATAAAAAAAAGAATATGTCTTTTTCTGAGAACACTGAAAATAGAAATTGTTTTGTATATTAAGTGTAACATAATGTGGTTGCTAAGATGCTGTCTCTTAGCATCTTTGAAAGTATTGTTTTGTTCCTTCGTGTAGACATAATTCAGAATGTGAGTAAAGAATTTGAAAATTTGAGTGTGATACTACTTGGATGGAATATTGGCAAGGTATATTGGTCATATTATTTTTTACTGACACTGTATCATTAAGTAAAAGCCTCTGACGTTTTTGTTTTGTTAGGCTATTCTTAAGTAGCAAAAACTAACTATTTCCACTTAAAATACAAACCTTTGCCCCAGTAATAAAGGTAGCATGGAACAACATAATTTTCTAGTGATATATTCTCAGCTGGATTGTTTCGGGTGCTTTCCTGTTGGTCTGAACACAGCAATTTAAGATACTTTTTGCAAACCGTAAAACTTCTCATTCCCCCACAAAAACTGTTTGTTAACTATCAGAAAATAACAGTAAACACAAGGAACATGCAACCCCCATACTTAATAGGAATTGACATTTAGGTATCCACCTTCATAAAACTTGTCTCCCTTCTTTGAAATTATAATATAATGAACTAGTTTCTGGGCTGTAGCAGCAGTAGAATGTGACAAAAAGTACCTATGACAGTTTGACAGAAAATGTTAGATGCATCTTATTTGGAAAAAAAATTCAGCCTAACAATGAAAAATTGAAATTAAAAAACTCAGAACTCCTCAAACTGATGTAAAACTTTTCTGTTCTAGTCTATAAAGTTGCTATATTTTACTTTAAAATACTGTTACTATGTAAAGAAAGGAAAATGTTTTGCAGAGGTTCTGGATTTACTAGTTGGTAACTTGTTAAGCAGGAGTAATATGTTTTGGTTTACTAGAAAAAATAACTCCCAAACATGACAGAAGACAAAATAGGGCAACAATAGGGCATGTATTTACTCGAATAAGACATATTAATTCCAAAACAAATAGCCTACTCCCTGTCTCAGACAAAACTTAGTTGTACATAGGCTGTCAATACCTGTCCTCAATAGCCTGTTAATACATGGCCTCATAGAGTATCAAGCAGTAAATGCATTCTATTTTTGTCTATATGATAATTCTGAATATGTCTGTTATATTTGCAAATAAACAAGTACAAGCAAACCCCTATGGACATAGAAATGCTAAAATAGCAGAGAAGATTGGAAAACATCAGCTTCCTAAGAGATGTTTTCCAAAGAAAAACCATGGACGTTCTGATTCTAGACATAATTAAAACAGTGTTAATTTAAGGTGGTCTATTGCTCATGTCAATAGAAAAATATTTGCCATCCTGGTTCTGTTGCACAAATAGTGGGGTGGGGGAGAAAATTCTTCTCTCAACAAATTGTAATCAGAGTTCAACCACACAATAGCTGTTTTTAATAATGTATATTCTGGAAGTGAGGTGACTGTCTATTTATTTTTAAATTTGTGTACAGAATCTATTCAGTTGCTTAAAGATATACGTTATTGCTTAAAAATAAAACTGTTGTGAACTAAATTCTTGTCTCAGTAACACTATACAGCTACACCACTTCCACCAGGAGGTACATTGCTTCTGTGTTCTCTTTCAATGGTAAATGCTTATTTTTCAATTTATCCAAATGTATAGTCCTGTTCCTTTAGTCAACTAGTCTTGGTTTGTGTTAAATGAGCTTGGAGTTTGATAAGCAATTTTGCCAGAATCAAGCCTGCTCAGAAGCCCCTTTAGGGATATTTTAGGGTTCCCAGTGAATGTAGCAATGTTTTACTTATCTCTTTCTAACAGCCAGATGTCTTCTGTCAAGAAAAAAAAGTACTAGCAACAATGAACACTGTGACATAGATATTTTAACTGTGGCTAAGAGGCAAAGCCTTTAAAACTAGCACTCTGAATAGCTTAGATAGATAGCAAGCCTGCTATTTTTAATTGCTGACATGATGAGTAATTTACTGTTCTATCAAGTTTTCCTGTATTTTGAAGTTTCACATACTGCTTTAAGTGGTTCATTGCCTTCACTGGACGTACTGCACTCAGAGAACTTACTTTACTAATACAAGTAAACACAACTATTTCTAAGAGAAAATAATATTTATATTGCAGAAGAACCAGACACATATTATTAAAAATAAATTTAAAAGAAAAAAGATTTCATTGTGTATAGATGGTGTTTAGTACAATATATGCAAGAGGTTTTTTCTTTATTGCATGTACATAGGACTGTTATCCCTTGACTCAAGAAAAATAAATTCAGATATATTTTTTGAAGAATCAGGATACAAATGATCTTTTGTGTAGAGTTATCATTCATTCTGAATCAGGCTACATCCCTTGTATTCTCAAGATTTTTAAGTTTGTGTGTTATTGGTTCACTTGTAAATGCAAGGTTTAACCATATTAAAGCATTGCTACTATGTTTCATAAAAATAATAGTTTATTCAAAGGAGTCCTTAGTTTCCTAACTCTTATAAATGTCAATAAATTTTGATTAAGTAACATCTACAGGCCATTTTAAAAGTGCCAGCAGCGTGCAAAAGTTCATTATTGCACGTTGCTGCCATTGTTTCCTTATCACTGCTGAAATTTTAAGTCAGATATTCTTTTGCCCTTCAATGTCTGTTTTCTTTACCAAACACCTCATTTCCATCAATGCAGTTTCACATATTCTGTTACTTCTCCACAGTAGGAAAAAACCCCTATATGAATTATGCATTCTTCTCTCCTTCCTGCCACCTTGAACATTTCAATTCCTTGCAATTAAACCAGGTTCAGATTCTAGATTAACCAGCAATAGCAGCTTCAAATTGTTTGCAGCTATGCAAATAGAGTGCTAAGTTTACAGAAAGCTTCAATAGACAGGTCAGTAAAGGAGACAAGGGAACAGTGGGACAGTCCATTAAAGTTAATTAGCTCGTTAAAGTAATTACTTTACATATTGGGCACAATACTACCATGAACTTATGCTGATTTACTTTTCATTTATTCCTTCCCTGGGAAATTTTTCTTTCACCTGTGAAAGGCTCCACCACCCACCAGCGTGGAGAGAAGAAAGCACCTTTCAAAAGACAAAATGTGACATTTTAAATTTTCTTTTCCCTTAAAGATTGAAGTAACTTTTGACACACAGCACTTCCATGTGGGACATTAGGCTGTGGTTCAGCTCAGGCCTAGAGAAACTTGCTTGTCTCATGAAAAGGATTTCACTGCAAATAAGAACATTCCAATTTCTGTCTTCTGTGGAGTAAAGATGGCATTGCTACTGCAGCAGAAATGGTCACCAAAACGCACGTGGTACATTTTGTGGTCTTTAGTGTATATCACAGATAAAAGCAATAGTTAAGAAGCAATGGTAATTAAAGAAGTGTTTCAATATGGCTTTTAAAAATCCTAAAGTAAAGTTAGGAAGGCATTGAAAAACATCAGCCAAAAACAACCAAAAATCCCGTAAAGACACTCAGATCTCTAAAAACATTGAGATAAAGTGGGAAAGATAAATATCATGCAGTTCTTGAAATTCTTTCTGCTTTGTGTGAAGGAATGCCACTTGATCTATTGATCCCGTGATCCAGGTTGAGGGGAAGTTTTAAATTTAAATGGAAAGTATTGATTGGAAGGTAGGGAACAGATCAAAATCTGCAAAAAAACCCCCCGAAACATAGACATGTGTCCAGAACCTTACAATAGCAAATACAATGACAAAAGCTACAGAAGGGATGAAAGGACGTAAGGAAAAAACCCTCAAAATCCCCTGAGTATGTGAATATTGCTAGCAGGAGCTGATAAAAAAGCAATTTAAAACAAAATGAGTATAAAATATTCAGGAACACAAGATAGTTACCACTCAGACATGTCAGCATTAATTTTGACTTTTGAAACAGCAACAAAAAGTTATTTTTCACTGAGAGTCAGTTATTTTAAGACAGGCTTTAACACTTGCAAATAGCAATTATAGATACACAAACCAATAGACAACTATGACAATGAAATTAAAGATCAGTTCAAAAAGTATAGGAAACTGTAGACTACAAGGCTAAACTATTGGAGCTCTATGCTGAAAACACATCTAAAACCACAGACATTTTCTATTAACAGAATGTATTTTTGAACAAATACAGAACCACAAAGAGCCTTCAGAGCAGTGGAAAAATAGCAAAGATGGCTGACCCATGCATTAGGAAAAATTGATAGGTTATACTTCTCTCAGAATCGGGGTTACCTTCTGCAATACCATCACTAATTAAAGGAACAAAGGACTTGGATTAGACTACATTTTACTTACTGAAAATATTTTTGTTATAAGGATATTTATCTTGAAGGAAATCTGAATGGCAGCATTCATTCACCACACATTTTCATTAGAGTTTGTTGGATTTCATTAGGATTCAGTGCAGGATATTTCAAAATATTATGAGATTACAAGAAAATGAGATGACACTGAAACCTGGCATGCCAAAATAAAAGCAGTGAGGTTTTGATTATTCAACATAATCACCACTCCTTTTGCCTCTTCTTTATCATCAATATTCCTTTAGAGAGCTAGATAAAATTCCAACTCTTCTAACATGGCACAACATAAAGAAAACAGAAGATTTCCCCACTTGAAAAAATAAATAGTTTATGAAAAAAAAATCCTTACAATTCTAATCAGACCTTAAGAAATTCTCAGGAGGCAAAATAATGAAAGGAGAAATAGCTTTGTGTATCTTGACAGTCAGCAAGACTAAAGGGAACTACGACAAACACAGAAGACATCAGCTACTGTATTTGACTGTCCAAACAAGATTTGGTTATGAAGAACAATATACAATTTAAAAAACAAACTATGGCTTCAACTATTATAATTATAGTCTTAACATGTGTAGGTGAAAGCTGAAAATCTAATGAGTTAGGACAGTTTGACAGCAAAAGGTTCATGAAAATGCTAGGTTGAAAGGAATTAATTTGTAAACAGATTTATTTATTCAGAGAAGTCTACAGCTCCTAATCTGTGAAGGCTTTTTAGAAAAGAGGGTTGAAATATCTAGGGCATGAGTTAACAATGGCTCCAAATTCTTTATTCACTAGATATGGCAGTACATTGCAAGAAGAACCAGCAGCTAACTGAGAGATAGCACCTTGTCAAACAGTGTTTCTGCCTGTGTTGGGTGGACTATTGGGATTCAACAAGAGTTCAGTGTGTCCTAAATAACATCTAAAGGTAGATGAAGGATTTATTCTTTCCTTCAGTTAAAATTCAGAGGATCAAAATGAAACTCTGCTCAAGTACTTGATATTCTAGTTTTAGTAACTTTCTTTACAGTAAAGTTTCAAGTTTCTGCTAAGGCTGATGATAATATCTTAACTTCAACAAAGATAGTACTACTTATAACTGTAATGGTCCAGTGAAAGTCCAGTTGCCTGACACTGCTGTATCAACATGCTATCTTTCTACAAGAATTATTGTCTTCCATACCACTGAACATTTGCTTCCCTTTACTATAGCATGGATGTCTGATTTAATTTATTTTTTTTTCAGTCTGAGCAGCTCATTTCTGAATAAACTGACTATGGATCAATTAAACACAATGCAAATTAGCCCTTTGTTAACTCATTGTAATGCTGAAACTCACAAGTAATGCTAAACCTCAATTTTAGCATTAATTGAATCTGATTTTTACAGATATTTCTTCTGGAAACAACAATATTCCATTTTTAAGTAAGATCAAGCATTTCAAACTTTATTCCACAGTAGAATATGATTTCAGTGGTTCATTTGACTAAAGCTTGTGAAAGATTATAATACTACAAGAGGCCTTATGAAGTTTAATTAGCTTCTTTAAGTACTTTGTACAAAACACTGCTGACACACTAGTAAAGTGTGGATTTGTTATCTTTCATGATTGTAAATTACATCCCAAAGCTGTTACTAGACTACTAGTCTCTTAACTCAATTTCTGTAACAATATTAAATTGCAGCAGTAATGAACACTCACAAAATACCATTATCAAGTTCACAAATCATACAATGCCTTTAATAATTCACTGAGATTGAATTTACACTGGACCCTTTCCCAGGTGCTAAGGATAATGATAAAGCACCTTACCTATTATCAACCAACTATTTCAGATGACAAGTGGAAGAATGCAGAACAGTGATCTATGTGTGTGGTGCTTTACACATAAACCAGATTTAATTCTATTTGGTGATATCCTTATGGACGGATCAATCTAAAACAAAGTAGTTCAACCAATTAGTCTTTATGTTTTGCCATGGAACAATTTCCTCAATAAATGGAGTTTGAATTGGATATTTGCAGCCTGTGCAAAAGGCTCTAGTAACTTAAAAAATGTAGTGAAGATTATGAAGTTGTTTGCATTGCCAATAGTTGGGAACACTGGAATATCAGCTCCTACACCTGGAAAAAAAGAGCACTGATATTTTTTCCAAAATCTTTATGATTACTTCAAAAGATTTTCACTTTTTAGTTCATCAATGTATGGCAATGTAACACAAAATCATTTGCTGCCTCAGACCTCTCATCTTATTACTTTCATTAAATTAATTGAGATATTATGTGTAAAAAAATAAACCATACAAAATAAATTAATTTGTTTATGAAAAATTATTCCTGTGACTAGGTGTTTGAATTGCCTCCAATTACCTAGTCCCCCAGAATGGGGCTGGATAATTGCTCTTCTTTGCACATGTGTAAAGGCAAAGGTTGATGACGAAAAGGGTGCTAGTTCTAGGTTGATTTGATACTCCTTACTTTTTACCTGTAAGCCGTCTACCCTGTTGTTGTATGTATGTACATATGTAGCTGTGACTCTATTAATTTTAACAGATGTGCGTGACTATTATTTTTATTTCAACATTTGCTTATATGATTTTGTTTTGGAGAAGAGGTCCAAATCCTAAATGATGTGACGAGAAGTCGTACAAGCAGTAATTTCGTTTTTAATGAAATTTTCAAGTCAACTTTGCAAACTTCATAAATAGTACAGAAGATTTGCACAGTCTGTGAGTCATAATTCAGGCAAGGAACTTGTCTGAAAGTCACACTATCTTATTAACATAGTTAAGAGTTCCATTTAGTAATTTACACAGATAATATTGTGATATAATATTTTCACAATTTCTAGTTAAAATAATATTAACTTGAAAAATTATTATTTATTTTCAATATACTCATGGCTTCTTAGGCAAAATCAACAAAATTATTTCACTTCAGTTTCTTATTTTGGCACGTTTATTGTAAAGCAAAGCCTTAAGTAATATGAATCTATTGATTCAAGCAAATACAGATTATCATAATAATGACATTTTGCTGTTTTCAGGATCAAATACTGTTCAAAATTATTCAGAAACATGGCTGGTTATCACAATCTAAAACCACTGAATGAACTCTTAAACCATACTTACAGATATGATTATTTTATTTTTCCTTCACTTCTTTAAAAATATATTGAAAATACAATGTACAGGTTTATAGAAAAGTTTCTTGCTGCAGAAGCATCCCTGAATAAACAGCACACAGAATCACACTGCAACTGCTCACAATAAGCAGATTCAGAAAGCTTCTGAGCTCTACAACTATGAAAGATAGACCTGGCTGTGGTTTGTTTGATTGAAATTTAGTAGAAAATTAAGAGTGGATCTTAGTCGTTGTGCTAAATCTGTTTTAGGAAATTAATTATGATGATCTGCTAGAAAGAAATTCTAGGCTCCATCAGAAATCTCAGTTCTCCTGCATGTCCTTTTTTTCCTCTTAATGTTGCAACATAATATAAAATATTTAATTTTTTCATAGAAGTTATGTGTCTACCAAGTAATTTCAGAGGTAATAAATTATGATGAAAACATGCTGGTTTTATACAGTTCCAGAAATAAAAATCTTGTGTTCGTAATTTTAATTGTGTACCCTTATACTGATTGCAAGCTTAATGCAGTATTCAGCTTCCCAAACTGAATAAGAGGAAATATTTTAGCTATCTGGTAATCAGAATTCAAGCTTGTTTATTTTCTGTATTAAAACCCTAGAGTTTTAAAAGAATTAGTAGGGTTCTACATGTAATTTACTTCCTTTACTTCTGCTATGCATTTAAAGAGCAAAGTAAAAAATGGAAAGGAAAAGTAATTTTTTGAAAGGCAGACATTTGTGGTGAATACATACAATATGTCAAAAAATCTAAATAATTTAGTGGCACTTTCTAAACAATTTAACTAAATGACTAGGTTAGTACAATGAAAATCTGTATAGAAAAGAATACAATGCTATATTTGTTATTTATTTTGTCAGGTTGTAATAAAAATTATTCTGCATATACTGAAATAAAATTAAATGTAAAACATATTTATGGAAGCTGAAATTACAATGTGTTAACAAAATGGCTAAATTTTTATGGTAATATAATTTATGTGTAAAATTTGGGGTTTTTTCCATTTGTAGTAAAAATGCAGCATTAGGGTATGCTATGTTTCTCCGTGAAATTATACTACAAATAATGCATTTTATTTTAATTACAAATACATTTCCCTTACCATTACTTTGTAGTAAACATCTAACTCAGGAGAAATACCTTCTTACCCTTACATGAAAAGTTCTAGGGAATAGCTCCGCTTACAGACAAGTGAAAGGAAACACACTAGCATTCATAAGATGAAGGAAAACATGCACTCTAAATGTTCCAACTCAGATTTGCAATGTCAGAGAAAACAGACACTTTTGTGTCCTGTTAGTAAGTCACCACTGCACCCAGATTCTGCTAAACCAAACAGAATATTACTCATTTCACTGGTATTAATAGGGAACAGTTAAATACATTTACACATAGTATAATTTTACAAGGTAACTCTCACTGTAATTTGTTATATCCATTTTTGTTATAAGGATTCAAATGTTAAAAGTGTAAGGTTTAGTTAAATATTTAGCATGATCCTAGTGCTTAATGAACTATGTTGACCTCTGTAAAACACTATTCAATGAAAAGAGATTAAATGTTATTCAATGAAAAGGAGCCAAAGAAGATAAAGATTGTTATGATGCTGTTATTAGGTTTGGAAGAAATCAAACAGGAGCAGATAGATGTTAGTGAGCTGATCTTTAGGGCTGAGAGAAAGAAATTAGAACAACTACTAAGATTCAAACGGATGGTTTCTGAGAACTAGGGCTACAAAAGCTGTAAATTCATCACAGGCAATTTAATGTCTGGATATGGTTTTCTCATATTGTTCAGTTAATTAGAGAAGGAAGCAGAATTGTGGTTCAAAACAGAAGCACTGGAACAAAACAAACAGGGACTTTCAAAGAAAAAGATGACATGACAACCTGGAGATATCATATATGAGCAAAACAAAGTAGTTTGAGATGCAAAACTGTCTATAATGAGTGAACATGTCAAAATTGTTAGACTCCTCAAGTAATAGATAGGACTTGCTCTGTCAATAAAAATATGGAAATTGAAAGACTATTCAATTGCCTAAAAAGAGAGTTTTCTGAAGATGAGTTATAAATTCACTTGACAATGTGCCAAAATAATATTTTTAAAAATAATTTAATATACTCCAGATGTGTTTGTCATTTTAATAGAAAAATGTTAGTAACATGTATTTTGAAATTGTAGAATTTAATATATATAAAAGTGTAATTCACATATTTTCTAGGTAGAATCTCCAGGTCTTCTCCTTATGGAGGCAAATGTTTTTATCAAAAGGTACTTAACCTGTCATTGGGCGGTCTGTGGTCTACCAGAGGAATTAAAAACCTAAAATTTGTGGGCTGAATTACACTGCCAGAAGAGGACCATGAGTCTCATTTCCCTCTGGAAAGAAAGGAAATTAAGTGACCTGTAGCTTGGAAGTGTAGCCAAATGGAGGTGATAATGTGCAAACAGGGAAAGAACAGAAAGGGCTTGAAGCACTCAGAAGAGGGCTCCGTGTCATGATGGGAAATGGGAGAGCCACTGGCTAAGCTGAGCAGTCTACTTACAGGCTGAGGCCATTTTAAAGGCTACCTCTCCCACAGTTTTCCTGCTTCTAACTCAGAATATGGCTCTTGTGCTTTTTATCTGGAGTAACCTTTCATTCCAGAAAAGGCAATCCTTCCTGGAAAATGTTCAATGTAATGTATGCTGCCGCTGTAGTTTGTTAAACTGAGCTTGCAGGGTCAAAGTGAGATGATCCATAGCAACCTAGTGGCCAACTGATGGCTTTTTGAAATTGGTGATAACTCTTCTGATGAAGTGAACTGAGATGGATTCTAGATTGCAATTGCTGAGCAGGCAGGGATCAAAAGAAATAAGGTATTTTTAAAAAATGTAGGGACACCGTAAGCACAATCATAAATATATTTTTAGAAATATTTCTCTTTTTAAGTGTTAAGAATCAGCAACATATCCAATAGAAATACTTAGTGGGAAATACTGGAACTGTATTTTGACTTACAAGTACTGATCACATTAAAAAAAATTCTAGACTGCAATACACTAGGAACTGGGATTAAACATGGATGTGCCTAAATCCTAAATCATAGAACTGTAGAATGCTTTGACTTGGAAGAGAGCTTAAAGATCACCTTAAAGATCACATGCCTGCCATGGGCAGGGATGCCACTCTGCCCGTTACCACCCGCCACCTGTCATCAGGTTGCTCAGAGTTCCACCAAACCTGGCCTTGAGTATTTCCAGGGATCGGGCAACCACAGCTTTTCTGGGCAAGCTGCTCCAGTGCCTTACCCCTCTCACTGAAGGATTTCTTCCTAATAGCACTGGCAACTAAAACCCACGGTGCTGCTTTTGACTGGGGTAGAGAATTTTTTTTTGTGATGGCTGGTATGGGGCCATGTTCTGGATTTGTGCTGAACACAAGGTTGATAATATAGAGATGTTTTTGTTATTGCTGAGGAGGACTTCCACAGAGACAAGGCCTTTTCCGCTTCCCACACTGCCATGTCAGCAAGGAAGTTGGAAGTGCATGGGAGGATGGGAGGTGACTCAGCCGGGATAGGTGATCCCGACTGACCAAAGGGTTATTCCATACTATATGACATTATGTTCAGCATATAAAGTGAGGGAAAGAAAAAGGAAGGGTGGGACATTTGGAGTGATGGGATTTGTCTTTCCAAGTCATCATTATGAGTGATGGAACCCTGCTTTCCTGGGGATGGCTGAACACCTGCCTGCCCATGGGAAGCAGGAACTAATTCCTTGTTTTGTTTGTTTGTGTGCGTGACTTTCATTTTTCCTATTAAACTGTTCCAATCTCAACCCATAAGTTTTCCAGCCTTTACCCTTCCAAATCTCTTCCCCATGCCGTTGGTGAGAGAGTGAAAAGGTGGCTGCTTGGGTCTTGTTTGCTGGCTGGGGTTAAGCCACAACACCCACCTAAAATAAGAATAGATGGAAAGCTAAATGTGACATAAAGTACTCTGGAAGTAATTTGCTACCTGACTGTAACAAAATTCATCAAATCAAGTAGTTCATTAACATTAGCAAATGTTTCAGCTGAAAACAAACAAAGAAAAGTTTAGAAATTTTGTACCTTTAATATCTGGCAAATGTCTTTTTTCTTATTCTTTCATCATGTGAGAATATGACTGTGTGAACAGACGTTCTATGTGACAAATGTTCTATGTGACACAATTCCAGTGTATGTCTAATGTGCTGCCCTGTGCCTGAAACAGCCAGCTCCATCTGGCTCCAACCCACACATTACAGGGCACGGCTGAGCCCACAGCTGAGGTGGGGACAGGTAAAGTGTGTTTAAGAAAGGGCAAAACACTGTGAGGAGTGAGGTCAGAGAGTGTGAAAAACAACCTTATAACACCACTGGAAGCAGTACTCCAGATGCTGGGGCAGAGATTGACAGAAGCATGTTTATCCTGAAAGAATGTAGCCCAGTCTACTAGCTGCATACATCTGCCTATAAGGATGTTTATTTTTTATTTTATTTAACTGTATTTTGTCCTCACAAACAAATAAAACTAAGAAAAAGTGTGTTTCCTACAGCATACTAGTAAATCCAGGGATTTGTGATCTGCTTAAGTCACACAGCAGGAAGACTGTATCTAAAAGACTGTAGTACTCAGATGAGCAGATACCTCAGGTTGACACACTGAGAGGTGCACAAAATGTGCTGCTCTTCAAGATCTTAGAATGTAATACAGTTCTTCAGAAAGTCAGAAATATGGATAACCACCTCCTACATGCCATTGTGCAGGGGAATGCCCTTATGTAAACTAGAATACTCATAGAATATACAAAAGCTTTGCACACAGGTTAGTGCAAGGACTGGCAAATGGGTGCTTACAGATGAAACTTAATACTGATAATATATAGCCACTTGAATTCTTAGGGTAGCTTTTCTACTGTTTACCAGAGTAAGATAAATTAGAAAATAGATAGTAATCTGAACATTTGCAAGTTATTAACTAAAATTACATTTCTTTTTTCTCTGAAAAGATTTCCACTCTCCAGCTTAAAAGCTCAACGGTGGTTAACTACTATCCCCAAAGTTATTTTAATAGATCAGCTTTGAAATCCTATATTAATGATAGTATATTTTTAAATTAACCAATTTTATTCATGTATGACTAAATGGAACTAATTCATATTTAGCATTGCTTCTGCAGATTCCAGTCACTCAAGAAAGGTAGTGAGGAAGATTTAACCAAAGATAAGGATTTTATCATGAGATGTACTGCTGAATCCATCTATTTATTGGACTTTGGAAAGTGACATAAGCTTACTGATCAGACAATTTCAAGCTGCAGACAAAACATTATTTATATGTAAAAATAGAATTGATTAATCAAGACACTTTGGCAGCCACTGAGATATAAAACATTAAAAAGAATTGCATAAGCCATTCCACATCAAGCACCCTCCTTTGATTTTGATTACACAGTATTTATTTAAAACTAGGAGGAGAAATTGAAGGGAGAGACAGAAACACTTTGTCAGCCTTAGATTTTCCTAGGGTTTTTTTTTTTATTTCACAACAGTGAAATGTTTAAAGAACCCAAGCCCAAACATGATAGAACTGCTTAGGAAAAATTATCAATGAATCAAATAATTATTATTTACCTACTTTTGAATCTGAACGTTTGTTTTTTTTTAGCAAATAACTGAAACTATTCTTCCTTCATGTTTCAGAAAGAAACCAAATTATTTTAAATCAAACAAACAATACACTGAGTTTTTGCTATCTGGACTATATTTTAGAGTATTTGAAAAATGGAAAAAAATACTTTATTGACTGTCTTTTTGTTTTTCCCAAGCATCAGTACTCTGTTCTGGGCAAAATTCATTATTGGAGACTTATGTTTTGGGACAGTGGTGTTTTGGGGTTTTTTGTTTATTGGGTTCTAACAGTAGAAGTAACATTGTCCTTATAAACTAAAAATTAGTTTATTTTATTTTCTAAAATATTTTACTTGAGTTTATTCACCTTCCTTCAACAGTCAAATGAACATTTAACTTCTAGGAATACTGAATGTTGTATGAAATACAGTCTAGGATATAATCCTTTAACATTACTTTTCATTGAATTTTATTATTATCTAACCCTGGAGCAATACCTGTCATGCTTGTGTGAAAAAATCTGCGGAATATCTCCCTTTATGGCAAGACTCACATAAATAGCAGTAATGGAAAAATTGCAGTAATCAAGATCATCCCACGTGTCCCTACTACTTCTGCACAGGCAAGTAACAGAATTTCTAAAAGTTGCAATTGCAAAATTTTCTGCAACAGATTCTTGCTTTGGTCTTATCACAGCCCATTTTCTATTGCTCTAGGTAAAAATCATTCTTTAGTTTGTTTGTTTGTTTGTTTGTTTTTTCCTTCTTTGAACATATTTGTAGAGAAAATAGAAAAAGAAAGTGGTTTTATTTTTTAAGTAATCTTGGTCCTTCTATGTCCTTGAGCAAGTGAATTTTGGCCAAGGAACTATACCCAGATATTTAATTTTGAAGCTCTTAGGGGCATTTAAGGTATGATTCAGTTGGCCATCCCTGAGTGCCTAGGGTCATTTGAGGCATCCTATCCAGCAGGCAAGCCAGCTGCTGATCCAGTGATGCCTTGATGTCTACACTTGATGCCGACAAGTAAGCAGCTAGATTGAACCCAAGGACTGAATTATTGATTTGATTATTTAAACACAAGATTATAGTGACACTTACACATTTTAAAACAGTCTATTTCTCATTGCAGGGGAAAAATGTTCTGTAGCTTTTATGAGTCATGTCTGCCAAGCATTTCTTGAAGTTGTTTGTAAACCCTATGGCTCTGGGCACTTATATATAAGTAACAGAATGCTGAATTCAGCCTCAACACTGGGCTGAAGATCAGGTGGAGACCAAGACACATAAATCCCACGTGTATGCAGGCAGGTTCACGCAGTTAATTCACCTCATACTGCAAAAGGGCGTGACTTTCAACAGGTCTTTTGCAATATCTGACAATTCCATTCTCAGATACCCCAGTATTTGCTTAAACAAGTGAATTGAATTGCTACTGGATGGTTGATGAGCTAAATGATTTCTAGGCTCAATTCAGTGTATTGCCTGACATTGTATTGACCTAAGGGAAGCTTAGTCATCTTCCACATGTAGACATAAACATACAGACTTTTGAGTTCAAATGCTTTAATCTCTTGCCAAATTCTACTCTAAGAAATTTGTGCAGCTATCCTGTAGACTAATCAACTATTATCCTTATGCCCTGGGAGGCAACAGGAAAAATTTTCATTTACATTTTTAAATAATTAGAGGATGTTTAAATGTATTTATAGATCAACTTGGAGAATCTCTAGTTATACACAGCTACTCATTTATTTAACTTTAATATGTCAAAGTAATTAGATTTAAATTTTCAATTTTAATAAAGTGTAACTGATTACAATTTCTTTATTTAAAAATTCATACAAAGAATTCAAGAGACTTCTGTGACAACCCCTACAAAGAATCCATTATTTTTAATGTAAAAATCTACACATTCTTGGTCAGATGTTATAACTGGTACTTTTCCTTCCCAAATTGCATTTTTATTTTATTATTTTTTACATCTAACAGAACGAGAAGCAATCCATGATTTTTCAAGTCATCATAAAGAAAAAATAGTCTATTAATTCCTAACAAGCAGGCTCCCCAGGTTTTCAAATAAGGTATGTAGTTCTGTTCCCTTGTGATTTGAATGTGTTCTGAAATAACCAAAACTCAAGATGTATTTTTAAATTGACTTTCCTGCAGAAATTACAGCTGCCCTTAGGAGAAAATAATTTAAGACAGAAATTGTAGCCCATGGTGACATAACACTCAGCAGTTTATCACTGTTTGATTTTATTTAAATACCTCCCTCCAAACACATTTGAATTAAGTAAATATTTGGTATTTATATAGATTTTAAATAAAAAAGTCTGTCAAGATACTACTAATAATACATGTATTCCTACTTGGCCCTGCTTTCCTTAATAGAAAGGACTATATGGGGTCCTTAATTCTCAGAGAAAATGAAATTTCCAAAGCTTCTTTAACAAAGTTTTTGGGGTAAACCATGAGATTTCCTGTTCACTTGTCCAGCAGTTTCAGTTTGCCTTGAGTTCTTTCAGAGTGAACTAAATAGCTTTTCTTGCTGGACTTAGCTATTTAATTTCAGCATAAGGAGTTAAAAATATAGGGGAAGATAGTTTGGTTCCCTTTTCTCATCAAATGCTTCACTTTCAGTACCATTGCATTGACTATTCTACCACTGCAAAAATCAGATGCAGCTATATAGGAAGTCAGAATAAAGTCAGAAGAAGTCTGTTGCCTATAATAGAAGATTAACTTCCACTCTTGACTGCTTTATTTTTAACATATTTTTTATACAAAGCAATTTTTTGAGTAAGTGCAGGAGCAGTCCTGAAAGCCTGGACTCTTAGGTCTCTCTTATCACTGAAAGTCCACAATGGCATTCTTTACATCATGTCTCAAAATACCTGATAAGCAAACTCATTTTCATGGTAAAATTGAAATTCAGTCATAATTTCAGAAAAAAAGTATCACTGCTTTAAATGAGTACTTATCATAGGTCTGTTGGAAGATGGATTGTTTGAAATATGTTGTACAAGAGTCGCTTTGACTGTGCAGGTTGGACTCCTTTCTAAATAAAACTACTTCATAGTAGTTAGAAAACTTCATGCTTTTTGCATACAGGTTTGGGTCATCAAAGTGTTAAAAATGCTATGGAAAAAAACCTTGCTATTTTGAGAATTATTATTCTCTGTTAAGTATGAAATGTAGGAAGAGTTTGTAGCCACATGGGCATTCAGAAATAAATAAAAATTGTATATGNATATTTATAATACAGCCTTTAAGTACTCTGAACTGACACTGAATTTGGTGACAGCTCTTAACGTGTAAAATCAATCTACAGGGGTGCCACTACAGTAACAGTGAATATCTGCAGAAAGAAAACCCCAGAAAGAATACAAAATGCAACCTCAAGCATCCAAAANGCAAACTCATTTTCATGGTAAAATTGAAATTCAGTCATAATTTCAGAAAAAAAGTATCACTGCTTTAAATGAGTACTTATCATAGGTCTGTTGGAAGATGGATTGTTTGAAATATGTTGTACAAGAGTCGCTTTGACTGTGCAGGTTGGACTCCTTTCTAAATAAAACTACTTCATAGTAGTTAGAAAACTTCATGCTTTTTGCATACAGGTTTGGGTCATCAAAGTGTTAAAAATGCTATGGAAAAAAACCTTGCTATTTTGAGAATTATTATTCTCTGTTAAGTATGAAATGTAGGAAGAGTTTGTAGCCACATGGGCATTCAGAAATAAATAAAAATTGTATATGTTTTGTTAACCTTCATGGGAAAAAATAATACTAATAATATCTTTAAAAGACATTTCTGAAATC